>JAUJYS010002077.1:0-15613 GCA_033995665.1 Melogona broelemanni
GAGACACGAGGGTGCAGTAATCCTGTAGTGCACTAGATACTACGATGATTAAAAAAAATATATATTTAAGACGATAAAATAATTCTGTCCGCAGTCTGTCTTACCTATGTTCTAGATCTAAGTGAAAAAGACATATATTTAATTGCATTTGACATCCTAGAATGTTTGAATAACGTCGTCAATCACACAGAAACATCGATAATACGGGATGTTATTTTAGTCAGCAGTCAACTTGTCACAGATAAGCTATCTGATCAGGATTGTAAGTTGTACTGAGGAGTGTGCATGTACAACCGGGCTGTCAATAGTGTCAACACTACCCAAAAGATGGCGTTGCGCGCTCAACGCACACACCTTAGGCACCGATAGAAAAGTGCTCAGGTAGATAAATTATCTTATCCGGGCCGCACCGAATGTCTTCGGGTTAATGAATGTGGAATTTCGGGTAATTTCCGTTGACGAACGAGCTGATTTGCGCGCCGCCTAAACTGGCGTTCTATCGATAAATCCAGGAACAGGAGGCCTTTCATCGTCCTGCACGCTTTCCACCCCCTTTCCACCACCATCCACACCCCCTCACCACTCCCCCCACAACATCACTTGCACGCGATAATAGAAATTGTCCATAAATCTTGGGCAATTGGGCCTGGAAGCAGTCCTATCACTTCCTGCACGAGAAAATCCTGTCAAAGACAATATCCCTTCCACAGCGGTTACCAAACTTTGAAAATGCATCTTTATAATATTGTGAAATCCGATATTTTTGGACGAAATCTAATTTAGAGGGTTGGGCGGGAATCACGAAACCAAATACGACACCATTTCGAAACTAGTATCAAGTTTCCTCAGAATTTTTTTGCGCTCATAGGCGGTATTGGGAATGCATTTCTAATCGTTGTCAAGTTTCGGAATCACTGACATCGGCACACGCCTCTAAACAGGTGTGCACCGTTGATTGGTCGCATTCATTACATTTTACGACGCCTATCAAACAGGGCCAGGTACGGTGGGGTTATGTCTACTTACTGGCTTCATGTATCGCTAGTGCCCCCCGTTACTTGCATTTTAACAAGCAAAGTGGACATTGAGGTCTCGTGTCGATGCAGTGCTACTTGCATTAGCTAACCAGAAAAATCGTTAAAACGTGTGGCCTTAGACGACCGCCCCTACTTGACGAAAGGGAAACAACAAACAGCTGCTGCGTCTCGGCCTAACCCTTTTGTAAATAGGTAATGTCGTAGGGTAAAAAAAATTGTTTTCAGAATCAATTATGATCTTGAACACATAAGAAAGCATTTTCCAATGCTCTAAATAAATGATGCAATGGCTAGACATTTTTTAAAGCTGAACAAACATGAAAAAATACATACGGTATATTCTTATTGCCATGCAATTCCACTGAAGCGAGCAAAAACATTCACGATATAAATTTATAAATAATGAAACTGGATATCCACGTTTCAAAATGCCATACCGTAACAATTTTTTAATATGTCCAACAATGAAGCATTTTGTTGTTGTGCATTGCAATAATCATATACCAACAAGAAAAAGGTCCCGAAAGTCTTTATGATTGAAATTTAAAAAAAAAATACGAAGCCGACCAACATCACAAAAAGGATTTATAAAATAACTTTCTTTGTAATTGAAAAAAAGGGCAATATTCCCTAGGTAGTGTCTTCCAAATATTTCATTAGTTTGAAAGCCGTCGAAAATGTTTGCGAAACATTTCATATTGAGTAAAGGTATAGGTTTATCTTCCTTTGGGCCAGTTCAACTGCGGCAGCTAAAATGTACAGCGTACCACGTACAAATTGAATCAACCGCGCACTACCGAGTATCACAAGTGGGCAAGGCTGGCGCCATTGCAATTACTACATTCCACAAACAAACAAAAGCAATCGGAAGACACATCATCGACGTAATGACGATCGGCAGCAAACATCAACCGAGATAACGTGAAAAAAAAAGTGTGCAGCAACAATTTTAATCTACTTTATATAGCAGGAGGCCGACCGAGAACCACTTTTATTCGTTCTTGATGGTGAATTCCGATAACACGTATACCGGCCTATACGAGCGCGACTGAATAACAGCAATAAAATTACGGCGGCAATTTTTTTTTTTTAAACTGTGAAATCATGTCCCCCCGCTTTCAAATCTGCTTAGTGCGTGTTCAAAGATTCGCAGATAAACTTAATTGTCGGCCTATAGGGGTAGGCCTCTTATAATTGGTAGACAATAAAACTGGGTGTATGGAGAACGGTGAGGTGGGGTGGAGGAGATAGGAACCGGTCTAAACCTATTTACTAGTGTTCGAAATAATCCCATCGGATTTCGAAACGACAAAAAAATCCTCACTAAAACATTAACTCAATTTTCGTTGAAAAACGTGACGTCGGTATAGGCACTTCGCATTTCAACAACACCGCCTTCTTTCATATATCCCGAGACAACAACACACACACAAGAAAGAAACCGAAGACGAGATTGCGTGTTTTTCCCCGACGTCGTCTTTCGTACGTACGCACACACGGACACACACTCACGGTGCTGGGCGGAATTATTGGTAATTTAATCGGCCTTCTATGGCGGCGGATCTACTCGACTGTTTGTAGCGCATTCAGCGCCACCTTAATGACGTTTGGTTCCGTTGACTCGTCCGCAAGATATATATGATAACGCTGATCGACGTTAAGAAGGGGCATTTCGGACTAGGAATTACTTTTTTAAGCTGAACATCGTATTTGCACAATTTTCATGATAACGTAACTGACGTAAACAGATGAAACGGTGACTGACTCATCTTTTTCGTAATGCTATGAAATGGGACTCAAATCTCTGGCAATACGCGGGTTCGATTCCAGGCACAGACGCCCGGAATTTTTCAGTCGATAAAAATGTAGTGCATTCCATTTGAGTGGCAGTAAGGCCGTGAGCCCAGTTACTGTACGTTTTCAGGTACACGTTGAAGATTCACACCTAGGTCAGAATGCCAAATTTCAAATGTCCAGGCTGTCCCCTGGGTAAGGTTTTGAGACGAATATTTTGGTAATACAAATTCGGGATGAAAAACTAACTCTTCATTTAATAGTATCAATTTCTAGGGTTTGGATAAATTATATAGACAAACGACTTTCAGGACATATACTTCGAAAAGCTGCTGCATCGAAATAGCTGATACGTACAAAAACAAACATACATCGATATACCCGATTGCAGGCAAGTCCTTCAACACTCAAGAAATACCCGAATACCATTTTAGCTCTTCATACAACGAACTGCAAATGATGATTGGTAGAAAAATGCAAGTAATTATAATCCAGACGTTATTACAGGTTCTAACAATCTAAAATTCGAATGCGGAAGAGCACAGAAAACGAAATAGCACTAAAGCCATAAAATCAACATCACGACGACAAGCACGCGGGAGTTAGTATCGAACTAGCAGCGACACCGATATATCATTTCATCTAACCCATCTACACTAGACACTCCCTTAAAAGCATGTACAAAGTCGGTAAGGAAAAAAAAATACGAAAATAAAACGGGTTAGATCATCGACTGTCAAGTAGATAGACCGATTGAAATTCAAGTACACATTCGGCACATACATAAAAAGTATAAAAACGGTGCAAAAGTCGACTCCCATCAATCGACCTAAAATTACATGTAACGGGAAAAAATCCATAAATAACGTCGTTCCCGTGTTTTCCACAGAGTGCATGCCGGAAAATTTCAACGTCGTGTTGGCAGTGATTGCCAACCATTTTCTAAGACAGGGGCAACTACAAGTTAGCACAGATATTGAAGGATAGAAATCGCACGCCATGGACGTTCAGCGTAAGGGCAACAAGACATGCCAACAGGTTTGTAACTCCCGCTAAGAATGGTTTCAGTCTGCAAAAATATAACCTACTGTAATATGTATGCCAGATTAGATACGAACAGAGCACGCAAAAAATATAATTTTTTTTTTTTAAATCACCGTAATGCCTAGTACACTACAGGATTACTGCACCCTCATGTCTTTATGGAGATGTGCGAGGGGCAGCGAAAAAAGGGATTGGAAATGGCAGCTGGAATAACCAGGCTGCAGGATCCACCCCTAAGCTCTGGACTCCACATTTTTTAGCTGGCGGATGAGCTACATGACTGTTCGTATTCAGTGGGGAATTTTTCCGCCACAGCTTTATTCCGTCTTCCTATCTGCTGAGTCGGCAAAAATTTCGCTATTTAACATACGTTCCTGTATACATGCGGCTACCGATTAGTATTAGTGCGCACAACGAATGCCGCCCGGCGTCGTGACGTCATAGTATCTGGGCCCCCTCAGTGTGCCACGTATCTTTTGTTATCCGCGGTACAAGGCGAGTTCGCTCGCGCTCGCTGCTTCGGAGTACTGGAGCCGAAAAACACGTTCAACTTAATCAGGAGAGCGAAACAAATTAGCAGCTACGGCACTGGGGAACTACACTTAGGCCTGTGTAGACAGCCGTACAAGAGACATGTTAGAAAATGTACGGCACGCCGCCTGAAGGCGTGAGCCCGCGAATGGAAAACGCACGCGATTACAGCGACACAGACGGCAAACGACAACTCGGGACAGGTATTGGCCTAACGACATCAGTTCTGTTTATCGATTATCGCAGCAAAAGTTTAAGACGTATAAACGACACCTTGGTTTTGCTTACAGCGTTTCCGATAGACGTATTCGTGTTTAAAAAAGTAAGCAGTAAGCATTTTTCTTATTCACTTAGCTGAGTATGGGCACAATTTCCGTAAAATGTCCATACGGTGATGGAATTTTGCTGATGACACTTTTTTTAGTAAAATCACGTGGAAAATCACTTCGAAAAGAATCCGCCGCATTTTTTAAAAGTAATTAATTGTTCTCCAACATGCGTGACTTTTTACAGGTGGTGATTAACACATATGTCCACTACAAATTTTAATTTTCCACATAATATCCGTCCAATATCAAGGTCGTGCGCCACCTCGAAACTAGAGCATGTTTACGATCATGGTCGAAATGTGGACCGACACGTTGGAGCCAATGTTTAACACCGTTACTTGAGTGATCAGAGATTACAAATCATAAAACCTCATTCCACGAAGATACTACTTCAGTTTACCAAAGAAACACACTTCAATAGAACGGCTATTGAAATTGTACGACTCCAGTCCCAGCATTTCCAAGCTCCGAATCTTGCGCACGCATCTCTCTTTCCTTTCTGCACCGACCAAGGCTGCAACAACCCCAACCCAGCTACAAGCAAAGGGAGCAGCAAATTACCACCACTCCTCCGTCTTTTGTGCGCCGGAGATTCTCTTTTGTGCCATGATTTGTTCCCGGGCCGCTGCCGCCACGCATTCACATTTTTTTTCCCCAGGCCCCCTAATTTTCCATCTCTTCCCCACTCCCACCCTCACCCGTCTCGCTTCATCTCGCGCCGAACGCGGCGCGCGCGGAAGAGCGTCAAGAAATTATAATCAAAAGCAAAACTAATATGGAGAAAAATTGTGAAGCGACGAGAAAGGACGAAGAAGCAGCAGAAAAGAAAGAAAAAAAAATGAATAAGAATGGCGGAAAACGAATGCGACTGACGGAATGAACATCGGTCGTCGAGTGCGCGCGCGCGCAAGAAGAATGGCATTTATTAGGACAACAAAGATTCTCATTTTACGCCCTGCTTGCTACAAGATGCGCATTTTTCGCCTCCGACGAATCTGTATAGCGGGAGAACGAGAGTGCAGCGGGGCTTAATGCGATTCGAGGACAGCCATATTGCCGCGCAGGCTGGGTGCAAAAATGCGTAAATGAGATAAATGCGACCTACTGGGACCTGAACTAAGCTTAAGCTGTGTCGATTTAAGCTCGTTCGTAAGCAAATTGACGCGAAATTTATTAAAAACGAGCGATTGGAAATGATTACACAAGGAATAATATTTTCTTAACTGTTGCTAAGGGGTTTTTCTAAAATATTCGTTTAAAAGACGTCAACAGGGGCTACAGCCCATGGCGCCCGTTCAATTTCCGACGGAGACCGGCGGAAGAAAGAAATGCACGATATCGATACATCGATATATTTCATGATCGTTGATATCGGATTTGAATCGAGGTTCTTCACATCTCATAATTATAAATTTAAAAGCTTATTACTATCTGGAGCTTGCAGTTTGGTTCGTGTTGTTTTAAGGCGTTTTCTAACAACAATAAATTCAACAATTCAAAATGCTGTCTTGCCGGGCTATTTTATCCCAGAATATGCATGATGTTATTGCCAATCAAGCTCAAGGGCATCCATGATACCAGGAAAATGTAATATGAACAAGTGGTCTCGAAAGGATATTAAACTAGTGTACATGTAATCCGTACGTACATGGGCAGTGCGGTATACAGTAAGGCTGTTAAGAAACACACTGAACATGACATGCATTTCTCGGTTAACAAGGGCCTGAATGCAGCGGTGTAGGCGGCCATATCTTCCGGTCGACGAAAAAAATAAGCTTTCAGGAATGTCTGATGAACAAATATTTCGTTCAATCCATGCAATGGATGTTTCACTCCAACATATATCTATCCATTTCCGGTAACTTTGGTCCAATTGCTTTTCGCTTGAAATGGCAATGCAAATAAGCGCGTATATACTGTCTGCGTGTATCTCGGCTACGTCTTATTCATGTCTGTTATTCACGAGCAATTACTGCACACTCAACTGAAGCGAAAAGCACGACCGAAAATGGGAAGACAATTCAAGATCAGCACGCGGAAAAACATCGTTTGGCCGTGTCAACATGGATGATGACGCTAACACCGCCGAACCAACAGTGGATCACAAAATGTGAGGTTGTACAATATGAAACTATCGCGCCAGTTGTTTAAAATTTTTTTTTTTTTCTCAATCATTTATCGTCATCACTGAAGTGATCATCACAAATGTACCACTCTAAATGCTCCCTAAAGAGCATAACATATGGAGGGGCACCTTTTACCAAGTATCCATGGATAGAATAACGAAAGCCAGAACCGGGAATCGAACCCGGGATCACCGCACACATGACATATGCTCTACCACTGAGCTTCGGCAACGAATAAGCTACCGCGTTCTTAGAAGGTTCAAATAATTGGATAAAACATTTTCAGCGAGCCATTACTCGCAACTGTTAAACGTAATACATGAAAACTCCAAAAGCAATGTAATAAAGACAACAGCGAAACAAACATCAACAAAAACGCATGAAGTTAAAAAAGCGTCTAAAACAAGAATAAAAAATTAGAATAAAATTAGCGTCCATAACAAGAAAGAAAAAAAAATAAGAACAATTATGAAACTTGGGACAAACTTGGTGTCAAACGACTAAATTTATTGGCAATATGGGTTTTGACAATATAGGTTCACAATCACAATAACGTATGTTCACTTTTGTGTGCCCACGCACATCGCCCTAGCGACATGTGGGCACAAAAAAATCGCGTTGACACCTCCCCACAAATCTGGTTACATTTACTTTCTGGTACTGTTCTTTTATTGTCAACGTTGATAAATAAATAAAAATAAAAAAATGCCAATGCTTGACCCCAAAGAATCGTGAATGAAAGTTCAGGTAAGTCAATCTTCGAATAACCGTAAAAGGATCGCGGTGTCTACATTTTACCCATGGTTAAGAATCCCGGGTATAGCTCCCCACCCCCCCAACATGCACAATAACAACGGTATACACCAGAATGTGCGCGATTTCATCGGTCAACCAGACATTGCCCACCATCCCCATTTCCCAATCGGCATGACCACTTCTAAGGGCCGTGCCGTACTGCTAGCAAATCGGCGCTCTATGTAAGTGAGCGTATACTGTACAGTGTATTGGCTGCAGGAAATGATGAATTGCTTTCAAACGACGATCGACAATTTATGAAGTCAATTTACCGTAATTGATGGCAACATTGTGCAGCCGGCCAAAGTTTGGCGCGCAGGCGCACCGTGAAAGGAAATACGTTCAAATTAAGGAATGGATAAAAGCATTTCGGAGTAAAAGGCCTAGAAATCCTCCCGAGATCCTTTGGCTACAAGATCCACTTGGAACTTCAAGAGACAAGTGTTGGAGTCACCATGCAGGTCTTCGTCTTGTGTAAGAATAATGTAAAATATTAGAACCCAAAATACATTGAACTACAAACATGGCTCTCAAGTTTTTAGCAAAACGTTTGGCAGTTGCAAGTTTGCTGGCTGCAAGTTTAATTTTCAAATATTCCCGCGTTTAATATAAAATTTCAGGTTGACATTTGAAATGTTTTCCCATAATGTGCCAATCGTAATAAAAAATAATAAAACGCCATACAAAACTTTAATAACCATTATGAACGTCATTAACTTTTATTACATGGGGCTCCGCCATTAAAATTGATGGCTTTTAGGGGCTTCGCCATTGAAATTTGTTCTAAAATGGACTCCGCGAGTAAAAAAAAAGTTTGGGAAACACTGATTTAGGCCATTATATCCGTATCAATTGTAAGGTGCAAAACGCCAAAAGCTTAATTATACAACTAGCCCTTCAACAAACGAAACGCACATTCGAGTGCGTATGACTAGCCAACCTCCAAATTTGATATCCACGAATGTCGACCCCGGGTCTCGGAATGTCATACGGTTCTCTCGGTTGGGTACACCGTAGCTCGTCACTTGACCACCACACGTATCCACTGTCCAGAAAGTGGAAGAGATTGGGCGGGGGTGGGTGGACAACGGACAGGGCTAATTGCAGCCCATCTATGGGGCCAGCCGAGGGTGGCATGGCCGGGTAGCCATTGCACAACAAGAAATTAGAGAGGAAACATGAGGTCACCTGAGTAAACTTTTTCCACCAGAAAAAAACTTTCCCCATATCACTGAGCATCACCAACGCCCCAGAGACAATGCATTTGCTGCGTCATATATAAAATATTGACCACTGTACGAGTCAGAGACTTCACCGCGAAATCCTACGAGCCCGAAGTCAGAGTAAAACTGCAACGTAGACGGTACACGCATATAGCAACAATATGTTCACATAAAACGTGGCTGCCAACTTAAGAATGCTTCGGAGTTGTAATGTGCGTCACAATTGTTCTCAATCATTAAAACCTCTCAACCCTCAAACGAACAGGTAGTTCTACATCAAACAAAACTTAAGTTTTGAAAAAAAATACATGTAGGATAATGGAGTAAATAGGTAATGGTAATAGGTAATAGGTAAATAGATAATAGGTAAATGGAACAAATATTTAATTTCGTAAATATGCCACCATCAGCATCACCAAATATTGCATTTACTTTTATTTTATAGGAAAAACCATTCTAAGATATTATTTACCCATCGTATTGCTATGACAATATGCGAGGGGCAAATATTTACCAGTATCCCGTGATCGAATAAACGAGAGTCCGCGCCGTGGATTTCTATAAATTAGCAAATCGAACAGTCATAATCATCGTTATTTTATTTATTTACTTGTTCCCTGCCCCTCACATATCTCCAAAGAGACACGAGGGTGCAGTATTCCTGTAGTGCACTAGGCGCTACGGTGAATTTAAAAAAATAATAAAATAAAATATCCCACATATACACGGTTCCAGTAAAGCGAGATATTGTTTTGAAAATAAAGGAGAATAAACGGGCAGAAGAGCTCGATTAAACACAATGGCGAACCACAGTCCGATGTTCGTCCGCGAACGAGAGAGAACCCGCCGTGATCGACCCGGCCGATTCTATTTCCGGTTGGGCCGGACGCCGTGACGTACACCCTCCACTCGATCGTCGGGCCGTAAAAGAGACTTTTCCAGAGAATCGCGTGTCCCTCGAGTGTCTCACACTCTCCAGAAACAAGAAATTGCTCTTCCGCTATATACAGACCCATTCCAGGCAATTATCGACTACAGCGAGGCGGGCGTGCGCGGGGTGGACGGCGACGGGAGACGAAAATCGATGAGCTTGCCCACACGACGGTGACGTGTGCATCAAAGAAGGTGGTCTAGGGTAGAGACTAGTATCCGTTGGCTAGTCGCGGTTGATCTGAATTGGTTTTCCTTTCACGGAAGCAACTCTAGTCGATGCATTAATGGCTCAATTGCGAAAATAATTCGGTAATATTATTTTCCAAGCTATCCATCTTTTTGGAACGCATTAAAGTTTTGAACTTGAGTTATTTCGTTCTGATGCCATTCGGGGTAAAAAATTGGTAGTTGTTCATACTGTCTCTAGGTTAAAATCTTATTTCAGCTTAGTTGTCTTTGCGTACGCATTTTGTAACGCAGTACAAATAACGAATGGCTTTTAGGGAAGGGTTTGATTATGTGTACTGAGTGATTACCAAGTTCAGGGGTAACGCTTAAAGAATGCAGAGATCTGCACGCATCTATTGCACAGTATTCGGGCAATGTTATGCCGGGCTTAATTTAGTCAATTGAATGGAATAAAATTATGGCTGGGGACTGGACCTATTACAATAACACTCGCATTTTGGGCTCCTATATCCTGCCGAATTTTTTGGAGTGGAGGGTAAATGGAATTTCAACTTAAAAGATGAATAATTTCAACTTGTTCGCTTTCATTTTCAATCTTAAAATTGCTACTTATAAATAAAACAAATGGCTTAAAGAATAAAGCATTTCGAGAATCGGTTATGCCCATGTAAGAGACCATGTAAGACCCCTTCAATCTCTCGCCAATAAAATTAAACCAGCTCGGTCAACAAATTTAATCGGCAGTTACATATGGATATAAAACTGTTTTCGCTCAAATCGCCACCGCAGGCACCACCACCACCACCAGTGGTTACAAATATATGACGCTCGTATTTTTTTTTTGTAGCCAAGCCATCGGCATTTCATTTCTCATCCTCTAACCACCCTGTCTCGTGGGGACTAAAGAGAGAGTGAGAGTGCTTTCATTTTCGCTCGCCTTAAAGACTGGCCGCGCACGGCGTGTGCCCAAACACCGCGAGAGAAATAAAATAATCAACGCAAATGTGACTTGACAGTGCTACCACTTGGCCCGCCATTTTTCCTCTTCCCAACTCTCTCTTCCATACATCGCTCTCTCGACTCCTCATCTCTTGGTGGAAAGAGGGCCTGCGTCAGCGGTATCAACGCTCTGGGCAAAATATAATTGAATGACCATTCCACATTTCCTCCGAACGGTAAGATTTGAACGCTTCCATCTCTTAAATAGATCTTCATTTCGTTTTTGGAAAGTGGTAAACATATTAATTATTGCTCCAATTAAAAAAATTCCAATTTTAGAGTTGAATTATTTAATTTTGTGTCCAAAGTATTACCAGGAATATAGCATCACCTTGTCTATGGCATCACCAACACCGAATATTATAGGCTGGAGGAAGAGCTGCTACAGTATTTTAAAGAGGAATACCGGTAGGTCTCTGTGATTACCTTTAGCCCTTTCGCACAATTTACATTTTGTGGCAAAATAAACTAATCCATAGCAGATCAGTACACACCCATACTATTTTTTTTAAATGTAATAATATTTTGCATCACAATCTAAAAAGGTCTTGAAACCAGCCCAATAAGGAGATTTCAGACACGACCAAATATAAGTTTTAACCACGGTCTGTAAATGCCATGCACAACGCCCTGGGCAGAGGCCGTTGGATTTCCGCCACAAAAAAGGCATCGTTCGTAGAGAGGCTCGCCGGTGGAAATCCTTCTGTCTGTGGAACCCCGAGTGCATCGGTGTGTCATTTGCGGTTTTATCCTCCATTTATCGACAGCAACCAACAGTGGATTGTTTTTTTCTTACACTACCCTTTTTTTGCCGTTTTCGTTTTGGCTGCACGACTAGGCAAAATGGTGGAGTCAGAGAGAAAGAGAGTGAGACCACGTAGTGAGCGGCTTGCCCCTTTCGTTTCTTCTCTCTCATGTTATCTGTAACGGAGTCGTCATATATCTATCCCGAATTCGACTGAAGCACACACACAACTCCATTAGATGAGAATTCTCCTAACTCAAGGGAGATCCAAACGATCTGCTAGACGTGAAAAACATGTTCGCCTAACTGGCACTAGATGGCGTTAGTGCGTTAGGTACTAGTAGCAATCTACGTTTTCCGAAACAAAAACCAAAAAAAAAGGAAAATGGAGACGCGGTATTCGACTTTCGCCCAGCAATGTCTTGGAACAACCTATTAGCTTCACTACAACATATTATACTTTTTTTTACAAGCTCCAATGGAATTTGCCTGTAGTGAATTCTGTAAATTCCCGAAATTATGTACCAGTCTAAACGCTCGAGATTAATAGTTCTATTATTTTGTGCAATAAAATACAACAATAAATGAAATATATTTGAATGACCATGAATGACCATTATAATAAAAAATATATAATACGCAAATGATTTTTTTAAACGGTAAGTTTATGTTTTTTTAGAAAGCTTATTTTTTAGAATACTGCTCGGTGTTCAGGCAATTCCAGGATAAATGTGTGTATGATAAGGTAGGTGTTTATTCGCCCGCGATATTTTTGCGAATGTCCCTCATTGAAGAGACTGGCCAAATGTTTTTTTTTTCTTCGTCAAAAAACGATTAAACGTTCAAGACGTACTAATAGAGGGCTAGTAAGCCCGAGCACACAGGTTTCGATCATAAATTAAGCCGCTAATATATTGCTGGCACAAGCCTCGAAGGATGCGCGCGGCTACTCGCCGACTCAAATCTAGCCGAGAAAAGCGCGTCTCGCTCGATAAAGGCGTTAAAAAAATATAATCGCTCGCAGCAGGTTTCGCCCAAACACGCCCAGGTGGCGCTGATAATGGTCTGCGGCTTCCTGCATACCCCCGATATACACGTCGATAAATTTCTTTCCGAGTGGCAGACACCCTCTTCAGACCACGGTATCAATTTAGTCCACTTGGTACGAAACAATCATAGCGACTTCTGAAATGAATTTACTAGAAAATAAATTAAAAAACTGGTAAAACAGAATTTTGACTTAAACCCTTTATCCGCTTGTTTTGCAAGCACTAAGGATGTATGGGCATCTGAGCAAAATGTCGTCAGCGCAAACCGCCCACATAGCAATAAGTGAATTACGGCTTCATATAAAAAACTTTGTAAACAAAATTTACATTTTTCCGAAAAATTGTGCGCACATGTGCATTTTCATTCGCACAAAAATTATGCACACGTTTTCATAGAAATAATTTCTTACATCAGTGTCTTTTTAACTAAAACTTGCAGGGACACAAACCTAAAAGTATTCCGAATATACCATTTTTTCGAAGCTTACGTTTTGCACTTCGGACGTTTAGCGCGGATGTCATTTTTGCTTGAGAGATCGCCGAACAGAAGGAATTTAAAAAAAAGGTGGCACGAAGATGGTCTCAGGAGGAATGAGCGCTCCGCCGTAAGACGTTGGCGCAGAGCGCCATAAATTTATGGCCTCCTTTGGGTCAGATCTAACATAATTTGTCAATTATGCGGGGCGAAAATTAATTATCAATTAAAACGTCATAAATTGGTCGAGCTTTTCGCGGGCGCTGCCACAGACGACGGCGCAACGCATTCATCACCTTGGCGCAAAACCGCAAAAGGTACGGCGGAGACCAAGAGACTAGGCAACACAACTCCAGGCGCGCGAGCGTCTTTACATAAAATACTCCAGAGACCCCGTGTGTGCGCCTACCCCGATATTTAATTAAGGAAGCTCAAAAATGCTGATCTGATAAAGTAGTTGCGTATAACATGTTAAATGATCATATGGAATCACGACATTCAACCGATTACATAGACATGGAAAAATCTTAAACTTATAGCTCAATTTAAGAAAAAATAAAAGGTAACACCGCACAAATGTAATTTTTTTTTCGGTCTTCCATACTGTGAAAAATATAATGAAAATACAGTAAATGTGGACAGACGGATAAAGTTCAATAATTATGTTCAATTATTCAAACACAATCCTTTTCAAAAGAAATGATTGAAACACACTTTTCCCCCGTCGTAATCCATGAAATTTTGAAGCAAATATGGAACGTGTAATCATCCCATTAAGTAATTAAGAGTGTTTTAGTCGAACAGTTAGCAACTTCGATTAATTTTTTTTCCGCTCGACTCTCGACTTGGCCGTGCTACTTTTTCTTAACAATCATTTTATTCTACTGCTTCTTCACTTATGATTGGAAAATAAATTCAATGGATTATGGATTTTCTGTCACAGAAAACCCCCTATAAATTTCTGAACAAAATTTAGTGTCTTACGAGAATCCCAAATCCAAAATATAACTGAAGCATCCACTTGATGCGTAGGTCTCCGGAGGACATAAAACGAGGTAAGCGTTACCCACTCTGGCTTCTAAACATATCCACCGTCTCACCCTTTTCCTTTGCCACTGCTGCGCCTAAAGAAAAATACTACGGTGCCGAACCCCGTGTGTTTAGAACAAACACGAGGGCCCCGGCTCGTGCGCGTGCCAGCAGCACACAAAACTAAGACAACGCGATAATTCAATTTCCCCGCCATAAATTAGATGCGCCGGCGACGCCCGCGATACGCCGATAAAGGGATTAGAGAACGCCGGGGCCGGATTCCGCGCTCCGTGTTCCCGGGTGGCTTGCCTGATGGCCGTCACCGCTGCGCCGCCGCCAGAGAGAACCTCTGGGGACGACCGAAGCGCTGGAGAGACTCAGCGTACCGAGTGTCGGCGAGGCTCGCCCCGCCGGTTCTCCGACGGGACTCATCGGGTAGAGATGCGGATCTGTGTGGGTTCCCGAGTGATGATGGCGTGAAAGAAATTTTTAGTAGGCTCACGCATCACGTAAACACTTCGAGCTGACCGGCACTTTAAATTTGCGGTTCTCTAAGTAGTGCGTAATTTCCTTTAGAATTCTTTATTGATGGGCGAGAAGTGAAGGGGTGGGGGGAGGCTGAGTAAATACGGTAATGGGACGCGGCGTTTTCTTCTAGAAACCCGTGCGCCGTCTTACGGGCATTGTGGTCGCACATTTGCGGCGTGTGGTAAAAAACATACAAAAATAGTCCTGCGCCCATCCCATCAATTGAGTTAGGCCTTAATTTTCGATCGCATAGAAATGTTTTGTTCACGTTAGTTACGTGCATCATATTTGCTTCCTTCGCAAAAATCATACCTTCAAATTTAATTTTCCTAAAGTCCATCAGTCAAAAGGACAAAAGTTTTGCATACAATTAAATCATAATTTTAAAGATTTTAGGCAACATTGTATAAAAATAAAAACACATAGAGAAATCTTATTGAACCATTCTGAAACCAAAATAAATAAAAACATATTCCCGGCAACTAAAAAGCTGCTCCTATAACCCCGGGTCCTTATTAATACAACAGTTATCACATTAGTATTTTCCTTCAATGAAAAATAGTACCACATTTATCGTATGCACAGTCTAAACTGGTTGACGGCCAATTTCGAACGACCCTCGCGATTTTCGCCCGCCACGCGGTGGCGCCACCACTCTCGCAGCATCCTTTTCCCACCGCCCTCCACGTTTCATCTTCTCCGTCAATGGACAGAGAGACACGAGAGCATGTCTCAACCGCGGCACACGCGTTGCTCATCCCTTCTCCTGCCACACCTCAAGAAA
>JAUJYS010002078.1:0-15609 GCA_033995665.1 Melogona broelemanni
AATGAAGGAAGTGTGGGCAATGGTGGGGGGGGAGGGGAAGAAAGGGAATTGGATGGGGGAGGGCAATGGAGGGGAGGGGGGGTGGAAGCATGCGGCCCTTTGGTTTTCAGCGGCCGCCGCTGGTAGCGATGCGAAATCTTTGCAAACAGTCCACTGATATCGCGTGATGATAAAACAGAAGCAAAAAAGGCGACGCTTAAAAGGAATGAACGATACGCAAGTACGAAAATATATTTTTTCCACGCGTGTTTATGCGAACTGGAAATGCCTGGTGAAATGCGGAAATGCAAGTTCTACCAAAAACAAAATAGGAAACGGTCTCGCATGAAAATGTACGCTGCGACATTTTGTACGGTCAACTAAAACTAATCTAGTCGCGCTTATCGGCGCTTAATTTAATGTTATTGTGTGTCTCGGTGCATCAAAGCATGCATTTTGCAAAATGGATACAGAACATATATTTTACTATGCAGTGACACGAAGCCTAAAAATTTAAAAAAATGTGTTTCCCCTTTTTTCAATTTTTTTTTTAAACTATTAAACGAAAGTGGAATATGATCTGGAAAATAGCCGAAACAGTCACCTGGTCTGGGGAACTCTTCTATATAGAAAATGAACATTTCATATTATGACTTAATATTACATTTATATATTTTTTTGATAATTTTATTTAATTTGAGCCTCCAAATCGTTTTTTATTAAAAATTATTAATGACTTGAAACATGTCCAGCCGGCGTTGGTATTTATAAGTTGATTTCGATATAAAACATAGCTTTGGGGGGTAGTGGTACAAGCAAGCTGCTTCCCCCATCTCTACCGTATCAATCAAATTCCTATTTTACACGTAAGCGCCATCCGATTAAAAAAAAGTGGTTAACCACCAGTAGTGGTGAACGTACATAATTTTTAACTTTCGGAAATTATGACTATGAATCATATTGCTGGGACAGTATTTTGGATATTTTATTCTTGAAACTTTTGAAAAAAGGAATTGCTTGTTCCATGTGAGCTAACACGCAATGAATTTAATCCGCATTTTTTTTCTCGATGAGACATTAAACACTTTCCGCTTCATGGGCTTTTCGAAATAGAAGCGACAACATTGTCTAGTGTCAGCCACGTGGAGCTGACCAATGGCTTGCAAGACGGCAATCCGATTCAATAGAACGAATTTAAGAGCTCCGCCGTAAATTTACCCCGGATAATCTAATGTCTGGGCAGACACAATGTGATATAATGGGGCCGTAGTTTACAGAAACCAGTTCCGTAGGTGAGGGAATATTATATAGCTCTCTATTCAATAACGACTCCTTCAAAAGGAGATCGCAGCGAGAAGAAGAGAGAAGGATTGGATGAAGGGAACGAGGAATAAGTTTAATAGGAAATAAAGTGAGTTAGGGTCAATCTCTTGTCCGTCTAGGCGAAGCAGTGCAGGGCACACTTTTTCTGGCATAGGGCATCTATTGACAACATTAATTTAACTGAAACCAGGAACTTATTGCAAAGGTTGGTGTATTAAGCCCATCGAATTCAAAGTAATTTCATCTAAAAATGTTATTACAATTTCTTGGTCACTATATGTCGCATTAGTTGCTCTAATTCTGATGAAATCTCATATTGTGTATCTGCAACAAATCTATCATCCTACACATCCATATGTAATAAAATAGTGTTCCCGCCATCTTGCGCAGTAGCCTCTAATGAAGCCATCTTGTCAATCAGTCTAGCGGGAATTGCAAAAGTGCGAGAGCCCGTCGAAGTGACATCCAACGGCTCTAGCTTTTTTAAAGGCCACTGTCCGATCGCCCACACACAGAAAGAGGACTACAGACAGTTTTTGTCCAGTTTGAGGGTATTACGCAAAAATGGTGTATTTTACGCGAAAGTGAATAATAACATTAAGATTGAAATCAGAAATAAGACGCAATTAAAATTATTTAACTTTCCCTAACATACTCCTAGTATAAAAAAAACTGCAATGCACCAATCATCAATATATGGGAACTATATGAAAGCATGGTTACCAGTGGCGCTTTGTCCGCCATATTCCAATTCAAAAGTGTTATTGGGCGGTAACCCAAATAAATC
This sequence comes from Melogona broelemanni, assembly GCA_033995665.1. Classification (NCBI taxonomy): domain Eukaryota; kingdom Metazoa; phylum Arthropoda; class Diplopoda; order Chordeumatida; family Chordeumatidae; genus Melogona; species Melogona broelemanni. Next base: position 2,090 of record JAUJYS010002078.1, read on the forward strand.
GATTTTGAATATCGATACCGGTAGTTCTCCGATTCGATTTACCCAGTTTGCGCAGAACACGTACTACACGTGTACTACACGTATTCTACGAGTTTAATGAGAAAATAGGTGGCGCTGTTCCATATCATCGAATACATCAATTTGCTCTAAGTATGTAATAATACGTGTTCTGCTGAATGTGTCGTGCGCCGAACGCTGTACGATAATTAATTTAAATTTAGCAAGATGGTTAGATGGGCAATTTGACAAAGGCAACATGTATTCAATAAATGGTACTTCAATCCTATTATAGGGTCCATGGCTTAATTTTTTTTTACCTTGCTCTTCGTACGAGATGCCTAAGTATAGGCAAAAATATCTAACCTTTTAAGCCTGTTGATCAAGTAAATAAAAAAATTGGTGCCGGCATATTCAGTTATGCTAATCTCTAAATGCATATGGAAGGCCGACATTGTCGAATGTAGGTTTTTGACTTGATGACATACACGTCTGACTGATTTCACCTTTTGGTTCTCGATGAGTAGCCGGAGAGGCTATCTTGAGCACCTGTTGTTGCATGATTAATGGTTCGTCAAAATTATCATTGCTCTAATGCAGGTCTCGAATCACAATGGGCGGAAATTTTATCATCTAAATAAATGCACGTTCAAAGTGCGGCAGCAGCTGCTCTAAAGCCGTTCGTTCATGGCGTACGATAGAGTGTCCGTTACAGGGCAAAAAAACTAACACATAATTGTACATAACCGAATGACTGTTTTTGCTGATGTAAGCATTCTTGTCTCGACCGATTCTGAACTAATTCTCGTAATATTATATCGCTGGGATATTTACGATCTCTAGATCATGAACTGGATTTAAAAGAACTTTGTATTTTATGTCTTCCTGCAACACCATCTACGCAAACGCAGAACACGCTTCCTGGATTTTTGTAAACAATTTTATCTTGATATGCAGGTCATTTTGACATGTGCGAAATTGCGATTAAGTAGCGCTATTTAAAAAAAAAACAAGAAGGAAATCGAGTTCTTATATGCCCGTAGATTTAGTCAATGCTTTGTATTATTCTTTTTGGAAAGGGAACCTCCCGACAATTCTGTCTGAAATCTTTGCCTCCACATGTGTCTGATCACGATGAGCTCGAACCCTTAACCCTCTGTTCCCTAAACAGGCGCTTTCTCCACTTAATCATTGTCCACTTGAAGAAAATAAAATTGTATTGATTTATTTTCTTTTTTCTTTTATGAAACTCTTGAATGCAATCAAGGATTCAACTATTTATTTTTAATGAAAATCACCATTCTCCAAAAAAAAAGTCATTATGTGTCAGAACGCTTCATTGGCAAAAAACAAAATTTAAATTCAGAATCAGAAGTGAACCTTTACGTGCGTTTCCCTAATTTTTCACCAAAATGCACTGCAAGAATCTATATGGAAAAAAATGTCACAATATATTTATTATTTCTGTATTTAGTTTACCTCAGGATATTCTCATTATTCGGTATCCTTTTTTTTTGCAATAACAATACCTGAGAGGGGCGCATTTTTGAAAATCATTAACGAAGTGCACCCTCCCCCCTTGGTCTGAGAGACTTGCATTCAGTCAAACAGCAATATCGAACACGCCACTGAATCGGTGACGTCACGACCTACTGACATACGAAAATATCGGCGCGGCCGACCAGTTAAATAATCGTGCCCCAAACCGCACAGAAGCAACTCATCATTGCCTTGTCAACAAGCGCAATTATTCTCAATCCTGATTATATCCTCATAAAACAAGCGGTTGTTTATGATACGATCGCGTCTTTAAATAATAACACCCATGCTTAACCGTACAACAATCGTTCAAAACGGTTTAAATCGTCTCCCATTAAGCGCCAAAAAAAAACAAACCGACCCTACCCTTTTCCCTCCCTCCTCCTTTCCTCCCCCCAGACTTTTCTCCAGGGCCTATGAAAATCACATGGTCATGTGAATGCTTAACTCGCACGTACGTAAACAACCGGACAATCTTGTTTGTGACTACGACTGCGCGAAAATAAAAAAATGGGGGATTTGTGTAACCTCTAGACCTAAATAACGTAGTTAGTGCCTCTGGCGGCGATCTCGTCAAGTTTAAGGTCGAGCACGTGGACCGTTATGTGGAACGACGTTTCCTGCTGACGGACAATCGGGGACCAACATATGAAGAAAGAGAGCCAATAGGCGAAGCAGCAAATTTGTAGTTAGCATTTCGTATTTACTATTTACGATGCTTTTGCGCTGAAAGCGACGTGTCGATCCGAAAAAGTTCAACCGGCGAAAAGTCGTCCGATTATGATATCGTTTGTTTGGGTACACACTTAATGACCGCCGTGGTAGGCCAACATATTATTTTTTCGTCGTTCCTTTAAGGATCGCAGCGCGGCGCGATTAAGTTGATTTCTGGGGTGGAAGCCGTTTTATTTGTTTTTCCCCATCCCTCTTCTTTCCTCCTTCGTGGAAATGTACCGGCGCTCATTAAACCGTGGGTATTAGTTTACTTTAGGTGAGCCGGTTTAATTGCCTAACATTAACATTTCCGCCGAGCACTAACGAGTCAACGATAGAACACAGAGATAGGCGTGATAAATAAAGTCGATGGGTGTAGATGTCTGACCTAGAAAATTACTGGTTTGGTTTCGGACGGATTATAAATAATATTTTGATTCTGGTAAGAGTTGACATGGCACTAATTACAAATATTGTATATCCTCGAAGATCTAGCTACGGTGCAGGTGGATCTCTCGGTTATCTAATACTAGCGAGAATTAAAAAAAAAAAAAAACAGATTGATAGATAATGTAAAGCATCTCTCAACAAACAGTTCCTTCCAGTATGTTGAAGCTCCTGTTTCCAAAAAAATTCAAAGCCATTAAGCAGTTGCCAAAAAGGTCATTAAGCAGTAGCCATTTTTTATGAAAAAAATCGAAGACATTGCAAAATCAAGGCATGACAAATTGATAAAAAATGACGAATATTTCCGTTCTAGTTCTGTTTACTTTTAAGTTGATGTTCATGAAACAGTAAATGGTTTTATTTAATCAATTTTCTCGCTTTTTGTGGTCAGTTTCACGCATCTATGATTTTTTGAACAATTAAAATAAACAATTCATGAGGAATGACAGTTTGAACAGAAAAAAAAAATAATTTTCAATTTTTAATATACCCTGTCCTCGCCTACTGGTCAATAATACCGTAAAAACTTCAGCTACATGAACGTCGCTCAGTCATTCATTACTCACCCTGTACTCCGGATATCCCAATCCCTCGATCCAGCGGGCCACCACGCTGACGGGCCAGTTGACACACTGGGGCAGCCAAAGTCGGTCAGTGGTCATGCTTACGGTCTGTGAACTCTGATCTGCACCCTGCGATGGGGTTTCGGCCAAGTTACAGATAGAGGAAAGAGGCTCCAAAAAATTCACCTAAATATAGTCGCCAGAAGGAGTCTGACAGAAAAGCCTTAAAGCTCCTGAAAAACGAGCATGTCGCCGAGCGGACAGCAGCGAATGAAATTGGAGTGACGCATGGCGACATCGATGTCTGATATGCTGTTAGCCCCGGATAGAGCGACATAAATATATTACCTGTCCTCGTGGGACCGGCATTTTGGATTTGAGCGCTGGAAAACATTATTCTCAGATTACGATTTTCAGATTATCAACCGAGAAGAAAAATTGTATCCAGCATTCTTTTTTCGCAACGGTGCTCCATGAATTACACCTTGAGAAATTTTTTGATTGACATGTCTCCAATTAGCATTTTTACAGTGTTCGTTTTCTCTATAATTAAGTTTTAATTTGTCTATTGAATTTGTCTAAATAAATTAAAGCAACTTTACACAATCCTTTGGCTGTCACATATTGCAGTCTTCTTCACTACCACAAAATATCACTTATTTAGACTTTATATTTAAATTCAATCATTTAATCTAAACATCGTTGTTTTCATAGGCAATTTTTAACAAAATATGTTGTTAAATTCGAATATTTTTTTTTTTTTTTTTTTTACTTTGAAGACCAATTTAACGCAGGTAGCCAAAATTTGACTAATTAATTTGTTGGCAAAATTTAAGGCGTGTTGATTTGGAATACCTGTTCTCACGAAGACTACGCAGGTCTCAGGAGGCTAGTACACGGTTACCATCAGTCCAACCATCGTTCGATTCACCGCGTTTAAGCGTTGTCAGCGGCCGCCCGTGGAACAACTCCATTGGAACGATGGTTTCGCTCTTTGCAATGCCGCGGCCAGAGATGTACTGCAGTTCGGTTCGTTCTTTCTGTTTGGCTGAGCCTGGAAACCGCATAGGCGACTGCATTAAAAATGAATACGCCAAAATGACTGCCGACCGCGGTCAATATTACATGTGGCGTTGAAAAAGTCTAGAAACGCATAGACCACTAACGTGTGGTATTTCGGCGACATTTCATCGGTTGTCTCACGCGCAGCCAGCCATTAATATCAATGACTATTAAACTGACTTTGTCACCAGTGTAAACATAAGAAGTAATACATGTGTAAATACAGCAAGTAGTCAACATAAGAAGTGATAAATACAGCAAGTATTAAATATAAGCAGTAATAAATACAACAAGTAGTAAACGTAAGAAGTAATAAATAGGTTAGTCAATGTATTGATTCTTGAGTATTTTCTTCAAAATAGTTTTCGTCCTGTGGCCTACATCGCATTTGTTTGTCGGTCGTCGTCTGCGGAGGAAATTCACCATTGTCGAACTAGGCGTCCATTTTGGTGAGATCACTTTGAACATTCTTTTTTGGGATATTTTAACTCGCTGTCATTTAGACTTCGCATTTCAAATCGAGACATTATGGGCCAAGCGTTCAATGATGACGTACTGCTTGTTTGATCTCTACTCTTTCGATTTATCCGTGATTTTCTCTCTGTAACAATGAGGTGCCAGCAGTCTATGTGGTCTATGGTGGACGAAACCGCGACATGGAACTGAGCGCCACCTCCGCAAAACTCCACCAAACTCCACCGTGTATTACGCTCGGACAATAAGTGTTGTTTGGCATTGAAACTGTAATCGATGAGACCGCGTGTGGCGTGCGCCATATTCTAAAAGGGAATTCCGCCCACGTCCCCCCCCTCCCTATTACCACCCAACAGAACTCCATTTTGTTGCGAGTTGCGACCACCCCTTATTAAATGGATCGCGTGCACTTCCATAACGACGGAAACAGGCAAAACATTGAACGTCCTTAATTGGTTCGGCTCTAGCTATTTTGGAATATATGTTTTTTTGTGGCGTATATTCCCACGCATGTGGCATATGAGTTTGTAAATCCCATAAGGAAATTATCCTCATCATGGCATGGGCCCAGTGTTTATGACTTTTGGTGACCTCTGGTGGTGTTTTAGTCTTCTAGAAGTTCACTTCGTTGCAGTTATGTTCCGTTTTGAAACGAAGTGGTATTTGGCGAACTGATATCAAATGAGATTATGGAGCTTATAGTCACCGGCATAAAAATAATTTCTTTCAGGCTAATTGAAACAATTTTCCGGTTTATCGAAACCGGGAAATTGCTCATAAAAATTTGCTCTCTGCGTCGTTATTACAAGTTTGGAGTGGACTAACATTTGTGTGTGTTTGTGATTTTAAATTTGGAGCGCAGATGGAAATAACCATAGTATCCTGAAGCAAACTTTAATTTATTGGCGTCGAATGATTGTACATTGATACGCGCTGTCGCTTGGTGGCGCTGAATGTGGCTGAATGTTATCATATTGGAAAATCACCATGCAACGGCAACATACCTTCAATACAATAACCATATTTATTATTTAACTTCATTTGCCCATTTATTACTTTGAAGACCTCGCGGTCGCAGTTTGACAACTCTATTTTGTAAAATGTGTTTTGCTATCACATTGTGTTCATCTCATTTTTATAATTAATATTCATTTTTTCCACTCATTTTTGCTGGCTGTTCCGCGCTTTTACATAGAGTCGTAAATACATCCTTGACTATCATGAGTTGTTCACGTATCGATTTCCGTTAAGGTGCAGGAAGAAAAAAAAAAACGTCCCTACTAGCGATTAGTAGCTCAGCAGGAAAATCCTGAGTTAGTTGGCATCGTGGACGATATACGCGTTACCTGAGCGCGCACACGTCCGTCTTCAGCCATCATTTAGCCTCGAGTGTCTGTCTGACAAATAAGAATATAAAAAACCCGCGAGAACACGGTCACAGGTTGCAACGGATTAGCCAAGTCACTGGGCATTAATTAAGAGTTCAAGTGCTTCTGCGATCGTTGCCTGTGAACTTGCGACATCTGCGCGCAGGCGCGAAATACGAGCGCGCGCCAGATGCAGCAGATGTGTTTCTTTTGGCGAGCGAGGCCGGGCCTTCGCGGCCATTATTCTTGCACAACAACTGTCCGTAGACGGTCGTTTTGCACGTGCGCGCGCCACACAGTTAGACAATACCAAAAACCTTTTTGCCGTGTGGCGCGTTGCTTTTAACATCTAGAGGCGGAAGGAAGGAATGGAAAGGAAACGTTGGGGAGAAAGACTATTGAAACTTTGAAAATGTGAGCCTATTGTCTCGCCTTTACGATCCGTTTTCGTGGTCACCGCCAACCTGATGCTCCTTTTTGGCGGTTTTAGGCCTAACACGGTCAACCGCGGCTGCATCATGCGCGCGATGTAATCGCAACCCGAACTTCAAAAGCAAGGGCAAACGGTATTGATGTCTCGATTCGTGTTAGCTTAGCTGTTAGTGAATCGCCTCGTCCCGTGGGGTGTGAGGAGAGGAAGGTCATGCAGACAAAAATTGCGCGTCTATCGTATCGCATTTTATTTTAATCACAGAGGGTATCTCGGCGATAGTTTTTAATTTATAAAAAGTAATTTCTCAATTTTATAATTACTTTTATTTTCACTATAAAATTCAAAGAGCAAATACTTCTTTGGCATTGATTTTGTGTTTGCATTGGCCGCTTGGATGGTCATATTTTAAAATGCCCACGCCAATGGTGCAAATGAACGCTGAAACAGTTGTGGGAGCAAAATAATATCAGCTGATTCAGTAAAATACATTAAAATAAAGTAAAACTATATTGTACTGATTAATATTTTAATTAACCACTTACTTTTAATTTGCTCTCACAATGTTATCCGAATTAAGATGTATCGGTATAGAAATATTACTTTTTGTATTTACATGTACTTTGTAATCCATTAAATACAATGTAAAGTAAAATTAAACCACATTGAGCACTTCGAAATAGTCGCCTGTAATAAACCTGCCCAGATTTATTATATCCTCTTGAGATCAATTATGATCACTAATTTGAAAAAAAAATATCTTGCGCAATGCTGTGACGGGTTTCTCAGTTTTTAGAAACTAATAATTGGGATGACCAAGACCGTGTTCTCAGGAGGTTGCAAAACCGTGTGCCTTATGGCTTAATGTGGTAGGCGAGACAGATGTTCGGGAGGTTAGATTTTCTGCGTCGAAAAACATAATACATCGAAATATTTGTGAGCACGATCATTTTTTCATATATCGTGTGGCGCGGGCGATTGTAAAGCAAAGGTTAAATTCATGCATGTTATGGTCAAACTGATTTTAAGTGACAAGGTTCGATGTGGCAACGTGATCCGCTAGCAAATGGTTCAGAATCGTGACACACAGAAACCCCGAATGTAGGCAAAAGAAAACCTCACGAGAACAACGTTGGTTGATTTACCGTCGAATACTCGCAGTATTTAGATCAAGAAACGTCAAAATCGTGATGAGCGTTGAATATTCATCGAAAAATGTGTTTGTCTGCGGTTTACTTAAAGTATAAGTTCAGCGCAAAAAGGGCATTGCAACAAACGCAAAAGAAATTGGAATTGCTGTATGTGTATGTTAAATGTCACGAAGTTGAACTCTTGTCTCTCTAAACCTGTTTTATTTTTAAATGCTCGTTGCTATGCGTATACATAAATTCTCTAGGTAGATTAGCCTTTGAATAAGGGCAGCTTTTTCAGGCAGAATTGTCAGCAGAAAAAAATAATTACAATTCATCACCTTCCTTGTTCTTTAATACACTACAGTAGAATCAATGTTAAATAGTAAAAAATAAAGCAATTAAAAATGCAAAACTAATTTTTTGAAGCCGCCACTCAGTCCACATTAATGAATTCAGTTACGACATCTAAAAATATAATTTTGCTCCGCATTGCGTCTGCATCGAAAAAAAAAAACCTTATGCATTGTAAGTAAGCATAAAAAATAATATCCAGTACTAGATTAAACATTCCGACTTTTGATTCCGTCAGTTTCCAGAGCATAAAAATATATTTTTATTTTTTTAAATCACCGTAGTGCTAATCACTACAGGATTACTACACCTCGTGTCACTGGCGATATGTGAGGGGTAGGGAAGGGAAGGGGAATGGCAGCTGCTATAAACAGGCTGCAGGATCCTCCCCTAAGCTCTGGACTCCCTAATGGAAGCTCAGGGGGGATCCCAGAACCGCGGCTTGTCGAATAAACGAGAGCCTCTGCCGGGAATCGAGCCCGGGACCGTCCGCACCGCAGTCGGAAGCATTACTGACAACTAGACGGCCGCACCAGTGTTTAAAACCAGTGCAAACTATTGCACACTTAGATTGCGATTTAGGTTTAAAATTTTCATACGTCAAAATTGTTAAGCAATGGTTAAATAAAATGAGTAACACATTTGTCAATATTATTATCAACTAGAGGGTAGGACTGAATCCAGCAGCAGCTGTCGGGCCGCGATCCTTCTTCCGTCTATAATTATTTGAGTCATTACCAAATAAACCTCCCCATCTGAATTCAACTGCAAACGAACAAACAAATGCTGAGCGCTGAAGCGTACGTGTTAACGTGTAGTGCTTTTGTTGTGACGTTTGTGCTTGTTCTACCTGTACTTTATAGGCATACAGGTACAAGCAAGGGTTGCACATTTGTGTTTTCGTGCTCTGGTTATCTCGTACAACTACACGAATGCCACCCAGAGAAGACCTCCAGCATTCGCTATTGAACTTTTTTTCTACTGAAATGCATGCATGTCGGCTTTGCAATTAATTTGGAGATGTAGCCGCATCCCAAAATGGGCACTGAAAATCGAAGCACCTTAATTTTTCCTTGCTTTTCATTTGAATCGGGTTACACTTTCCACGATTCTGGGTGTGCCTAATTTTCGACTTCTTAAATACACTTGCATATTCATAATGCCTCGAACGTATTCAACACTCAATCACGACAATCAATTTCATACCCACAAATTTTATTTTTCATTTATTCTTTTTATCAATGATTTTACATTTAAATTTTGCGTTTTATTTTATTTTATTTTTTTTGCGTTCCTACTTGTACATACTGTGGATTTGGTCACGTCTGTCAATTAGAAAAGTCAAGCACATACCATCGAACAAAAAAATCAATGTAGGCAAAAACCACAAGCGACTGGATTTCCAACTGCAATTCCGCGTAACGCATCATGAAAACACAAGTGACATCATGCAAACTAATGTGAACTGCGCTCGTGTACTCGGATGAACCTAAAATAATTGGTAACAATTCCAATATAAATTATACACATGTGTAGCGATGCTAGTCAATCTTAAATTTATGCTCGGAAAGATTTAATCCAGTTGGATTTAAAAATAAAATAAATCAAAATCAAAATAATAACAATAAGGAAATCCAACTAAAAAATATAAGATATAGGACAAATTGTTTATTCCTCGATAATGCTTATCTGCCGCAGCAACTAGTATAAGTGGCACACGTGGGATATTGAATACATTTTTCGACGTGGATTTCAACGTGAATTTCAAAGTGAAGCAACATAAATCAACATTGATCAACATGGAACGTCCTGAGGTCGAACGAGGGCAAATGGCTCCCAAAATATACATGTTATTTTTTTTACTATGTATACTCAAACTTGTGTATTATAGTATAGTATAACTTGTGTATTATAGATTTGCCGAATGCACGCCTAACCACCAATTAATGGGTGTGTACTGCATTCTTGCACATACCCAAAACTTGTAAGATTTTTTATATTCTCCGACGCTTTCGTCATAGGGTAAAAGGTAAATCGCGTCATCATTTTTAGCGCCATCTATCGAAAAAAACAGTCCTATCAATTGTGTAACTTCTGCTTTAATTTCGCCAAATTATGATGAAGATTTTCATCGATTCTTCATTCCCAACTGTAATATAACCTTCAAAATAAAACTTTTAGTGAAAACTATACAGTAACATTTTTTTCTGGATAAATATTCAGTTTTCAGTGTATGTATAGGAAAATAAGTACAATTGACGCACACTTAGGGTTGACAGACCATATTATCATTGCTCTGTAAGTGGCTCTAGCAAGTTATTTACCAGAAAAAAGTCAGACATCGGCGACCTCTATAAATTGTGTTAATAGTCACGTACTATGAGTGTGATGGACATTAGGAAGTATTCGATGCAGTCGATTTGTGGTTAGGCACTTTCATGACCAATGTCAAATGCCAGAAAAATTAAATCAAATTTGAGCAAGTTATGTCAACTGTCTCTGTGCTGTAATTTCGCATAGGACGCAGGTTGTGATAATAGCCGGTTTTTTTCTCATTCTTCGGGCATGCCAGAAGGTGCATTATGCTCGTAGCCTACACTTATTTTCTTTTTGCCCTTTGTGGAAAATAATTCGCTGTTTCAAATAATAGCAATTCGGCCGTGAAGTGGCCGCCCATGTAATTTTCTATCGCGCAATAATGTTTAGCCAGCCTTCGATGCAAGCGTTCTTCTAGCTAGCTACGTCTACAATAAGTGAATCCGTGAGACCCACATCTAAAAGATCAAATCAAGTAAGGTAAGGATTTTTAAGGTCCACCTGACATCGTACAGGTATGAGTCCAAAGCCATTACTTCCATTTAGAAAAATAGCGTGTGTACGGTGCATGGGTAAGGTCTCCAATACAAGGCTCGAATAAAAAATAGGTCAATTTCGATGTACATCCGGGTCTCAGGAGGAGTAGACGATAACAACTGCGAATTCTACTGCACAGTAAACAACATCCAATCAAGAAATTCTACTTGAAGAATCGTATTTTTCAAAAGACAATTACGTAACCAAAAAAACAACATTCAATAACAATCATATAAAGCTCCTTATAGGAGGTATGTCCCAGAAGAAAGTACACTGATTTTTTTGTGCGCGATTTGAGAGCAGGGTCGGACTAGCCATTGCGGGAGGGCGGAGCTTTCCGCCCGGCCCCCTCCCCCCCTTCAAATAAATACCCGCCTAGGACCCCCCACCAAAATTTTTAATTTTGGTGGGGGAAAATCAGTGAAAGTCAGGAAAGTCAGCCCATAGGCAGCCAGACCACCCCTACTTGGAAGCATTGTCAGAACATGTCGGATATGGCTGGAACGGTACAGATGCCAGCTCTTTGCTTGTGTTGGTCCCGAAGCGTTCAGTTTAATTGGTGCAGATAATCGAGGTTTTTTCAAAATCGTTACCATTGACATGAAACAGCCAGCAAATAAAATGATTAGCTCGTTGATAAAACAACAGTATTACGGTACAATTTAGTTCTATTTAAACCTGACCATCCGCTATTTAAAAGATCTTCTACAAGGACCATTTCATTTATTTGCCCTATTTTCAAGATTATAGAGAAGTTTTTGAGGGTTGTATTATGTAGTGGTTAGATGGCGCATTCCGTTTGGTGCGAAGGATTAAAATGATATGCGTTGGCGGGAGAGTGGGTTCAAATGTTGAGGGCGGATGGTTCTAATAGTTTTTTTTTATAAAGCTGTATCATATAGATTCAGGCTATGAAAGCACTTTTATACGTTCTTAACTGGTCTATTTCGTGGTGAGCTGGATGGCGCAATCCGTTTGGTGCATGGTATGAGTGTGGGTTCAAATGCAGTGTGAGGATGATATGATTTTCTTTTATTTTGTAGAAGTTCTATCATAGATTGAGGCAATATAACGCATATAAACAAGTTAAAAACTTGTTTACTCAGTGGTGAGCTGGATGGCGAATTTGTTGCATGGTCTTGTATTTATTGGTTTGGTGTATGGCTTCTAATGGTGTGGCAGGATGAGAATGTGGGTTCAAATCCAGAGTGAGTAAGAAAGTTGTTAATTTTTTTTTAAATCTATATCATATAGATTGAGGCTATTTAACGCACATAAACAAGTTTCCAACTCAATTTTTATGCGGTGAGCTGGATAGTGCAATCCGTTTGGTTCAAGCGCTTACAAGTATGCTGTGACATGGTGAAAGTGTGGGTTCAAATACAGTGAGGAAAATATATATGAATTTATTTTTTCAACGGCGCTTTCTATCACAGATGGAAGCTATCTAACGCACATATACAAATTTTCAACTCGTGTCTATCGAGGTGGAGGCAGTGGAATTGTCGTTTGTAATTACTTGACTGTAGTGGAATGGTAGCTTGACTGATGCGCCGGTCCAAGCTCTGTGTAGGGAAGTAAGATGAAATTAGTAATAATCATTTATTCGACTGACCCCCACATGTAGTATCCTGAATAATCATGAATCAGCGTACTGCAGGGGGTTTCTTCACGTAGCTCGCCAAGTCTGTTAAAAGAGAATTATCGGAGGAAACATCAAGGAAGAATTTTTCATACCCTCGACAATCTTCCAATTTTTTTCGAAAAATCCCAATTTTCTTATAACGCGAGTTAAGGGTTAAAACGAGTAGATATCGACATTTAGATCGAAAATATCCACTCTGCACGTCCCAATAAAAAAATTTGTGGTCATACATTTTATTTATTTAGCCACATCTATGTGTTGGATGACCTAAATATACATTCACCACGTCCTACTTAATCAGAAAAAACATAAAAAACTGCACTTTTTATACCCTAGAGAAACCTTCAAGTTTTCAAAAAAATCTGTAGTATAGCTCATGGTTTTTTTTAGGGGTCAATTCGTATAGATATCGACATGTAGACAATAGATATGTAATCAGCACCTCCTCATTCATCAGAAAAAACAATAAAAACTGCACTTTTCATACCCTCATAAAATCCACGAATTTTGTTAAAAATTCCAAAGTATAGCTCATGATTTAAAAAGAAAATTACAATTTTTTTAAAACGTGAGTTAGGGGTCAATTCGTATAGATATCGACATTTAGACAATGAATATGTAATTAGCACCTGTTTATTGATCAGAAAAAACAATAAAAGCTGCATTTTTCATACCCTCTAAAAAATTACGAATTTTGTTAAAAATTCCAAAGTTTATCTCATGATTTTTTCCAAAAATATCGATTTTTTTAAAACGTCGTGAGTTAGGGGTCAATTCGTATAGATATCGACATTTAGACAATAAATATGTAATTAGCACCTCCTAATTGTTCAGAACAAACAATTAAAACTGCACTTTTCATACCCTATAAAAAATTACGAATTTTGATAAAAATTCCATAGTATAGCTCATGATTTTTTCCAAAAATTTCGATTTTTTTAAAAC
>JAUJYS010002079.1:0-15606 GCA_033995665.1 Melogona broelemanni
GAGACCTTATTGGGCTTTGTTGAAACCCTGAGCATTTCCAGGGATGTTAATTGTTGATCCTTTGCCGAAGTACCATCTCTCATCATTAAACCGGTTGTGGTTTATTTTCTGACACTTTAAAAGGGATTTCTTGAGTTTTGATTTTCTAGGCATGGAAGCGGATTGTCTAGACGATTCTAATTTCAAACTTTTATCACACGTTCGAACAACGTTGCACTCATGTGTTTGTGCAACGAAAATTTTGTGCAACGAAAAAATACAACGAAAATCACGAAATGGTTTTGTATTCCTTCTTAGAATCAGAGACCCGTGTAAATAGATGTTTATGAATATTGCCATGTAGGATGGTAGTTCATCTTATTTATCTATAGGCGGTCAATATTTGTTTGGTCGACCAAATACCGCCGGTGAGACTCTTGAGATCCCGTGTGGATATTTGAACTTGGAAAACTAGCTTCTCGCGCAAGTCTGGAACAAAGATTGTGCCTATGTATTTGTACAAAACTCGTAAATGTAACCTTTTACTTACACATCAACTTACGCATGAATTTTATTTTTGAGATGCTGACACCTTTAATTATTTCACTAAGTTACTTATGGTGATAGTTGCTGTATTTATTTGCACTGTAATATCCACCAAAATTTTAAAATTAATTTTGCGTTTGTTATGAACGAAATACCCGCTTAAAACCAATCAAGTAGCGGTCATTGGAGGACCCGACAAAATTGAATAGATTAAAATGTCTGATCTGCAAACAAAATTTCACCTCTCAATGATGCGTGAAATTTGGTTGAAAACGACCTGAAAGAGGTTGAAACAGACAGAAAATCAAGCCAAATCAAATTGTCAAGTTAAATAAAAGTTAACTACTCGTATTAACTGTGATTCTCTCTTTCGTCTTCAATTTTGGTAATAAAGGTGAAGTCAGGTTCACTATCTTGTAAGTTAGACTTGGGTGAATGGTGTATTGTTATATACCTGATCGCTATGCGCGCCACATAGTATTAGTTTCTAACCGATGCTAACGCCACCTGTCAATGATGCGATTAAACATATTATCCCACCGACTAAGAAAAGTAAAAGAAAATATTTTTTTTCTTTTCCGAACACCTCACTTATAACGTCTTGCCGAAGAGTAAGATTTTTCTGACTGGCATGACGATTCGTAGTTCTAATTTTAGTCGTACCCTTCGTCGAGAATAGCAAAATTAATTTCGCATCATTAAATGAAGCTGTCTCGAATTTCTGTTATCTGCACGGGAAATGATTTTCTACTCTACCGACTCGGTCGCCGTCTTGGTGTTTTGCAGTTCTGGCAGTCAGATTAGCACACAGGAAGCTGCAGTCTCATCCCCATCCCCCACTGCCTTCGTGACGAACACGAAATTTGTTTCTCAATCTCTCGCCTTCTCTGCACAGGAGAATCGCTTATTCTGCGAGGGGAAACTCGTGTAATTAAATTGCGGACTAATCTGGTCTAATTGTCATTGACAATGTTGCTGCCGTTGCAGTTTTCTTTTTTTGAGAATATTTTACGCTCGGATGCGGAAAAATTGTCGTCGTCTAATTGGTCTCAGTCAACAACTGCGTCTTAAATCCCAAGGCTTTCGAAGATTTCTCTTATAGGGTGTGTATTCTGGACCTTGGATGGAGGATGACAATCGTAATCTGTAACCAATAATCTCTACTACGCATTAAAAAAATGTCTCTGCATTCATTATTTTTTATGAGTTACTCGCAGCATAATGAGAAAATATATCAATAAAATTTGTGCTTTTTTTGGCTAGGGAAAATGTCAAACGACTGCAATATATTAGAAAAATTTAAGGGAAACTAAAACAATTCACGTTTGAGGTTAATTTACAGTCAGTTCAGTTAGTACTGTATTCCAGAATGAGTACGCAGATGCCCAGAATGCGTACCGAGATACCCAGGAACCCAGATGTTGATTTTAATATGGGTACCAAAATGTCAACCTTCTCCATACTCCACTTTAAAAAGCCAATGCCTTTTAGGAGGCATCTGAAGAAACAGTCTGAATATTTTTGAAAAAACAAGGTATCAGATTGACGTCGAATTTTGCCTTGTTACAACAGGCACGAGATTGGAATTGGACAGGTCGGTTTCTCTTGCGTTGTTATGTGTCGAGGCTCTGGAAGGAATATCATGTTTCAAATTAAGGGTGCTTACGTTTTGTTCTACAAATTAACGGAAATGCCCGTGGGTTCTAAAACTCGTTCTCACAAAAACATATTAGGCAACTTAAAAATTCTTCTACGATGCATTGTTTTTTTAAAGGCGCATCATCGTCATTTCAGCGGATTTAATTATGAGTTTCATTGTTCTTTGCGAAGAATGCGTCTATCCCCCTGGCGATGAACGGGCGAAATACGCCGGCTCTGTTCGCTATTGGGTTAGCGAAAGAGGGGAGAGCCTTTATCTATCGCTGTAATTGCATCTTCATTTTTCATCCGTATGTGCGAGTGACTTGCACGTGCCTTTACCTTATGACGATTCTGTATTTCGATTTCCAAGCTGGATTGCCAGAAACGGAATCATGGTGAGGATCGGGTTGTATGAATTAGGTGGTCGGATGGGCGACGCTACAATCGAGTTCGAACCTCCGCCACAGCTTATTTTTATTGTCTTCAAATTTTGAACGAGAAATTTCATTTCTGCAGTTCAATTTTATTTATGTAGTTCACTTTTATTTCTTCAGTTCAATTTCATTTTTGTAGTTCAATTTAATTTCTGCAGTTCAAGTTCATTTCTGTAGTTCTGCACTGAATCTTCACTTTTATCGAACACATAAAATATTATCAACTTGGATGCATTAATTCAAAATTACTAATTATTTAAAATTACTAAATTTAACAGTACTTTAAAAAAATAATGAAACTGAAACTGTTATGTAAAACAAATTCTGAAACTTAAACTGCACTGTATAATGAATTCTGAAACTTAAACTGTACTGAATAAACATTCTGAAACTCAAACTATACTTTGAAACAATTTCAGAAATTGTAACTGTACTGTAGAATGTCTGTCTTGTTATAATTGACGGGCGGGCCTTTAAAATTGCTAAATTGGTAAATACTTGCGTCTGTGCGAAATACTACGGTAACCTACCTTAGACTCTTAATTCCCGTGTATCTGTCTGGTAGACATAACGCAATAACGCGGTAATGCATATTCGTAACTTTTATATCTGCTGTTGTGCAATGCATAAAAAACAATTGGGACATTTACATTTTGCGTCGTAGCCCAAAGTGATGTTTGGATATCGCCGTGCTTAGCAAACACTCGGATTGTTATTTTTTTAGGATAACGTCTAGGTAGCGTTTCGGAATTTTGAAGCTACCGCTTACCCGAATCTCTCTATGAATTATATATAACATATTTTTTGTGTGTGTAAATATGAATAACCCCGAGATATATATCCATCTCGACTCGAGCAAAAAAAAACAAATTTGCTTCCCAACTCTATCGAGGCGCGGAGGTTCAGAAGTTGGGTAAATAGCGTAGCGTTTCAAACTAAACTCCGATAAATCAGAAATGCATTATGCATATCGGCTTGGCCTATACGGATATAGCGCGATGTTAATGCTGAAGGTTGACGTTCGGGGCGCGACCATATACGTCTGGTCGTAGGCTAGTCGGTAGGGGAGTCAGATTGTATGAGCTGCAGTCCCGTGTTTGACTCCCGTCGCAGGCTCTCGTTTATTCTATCCCAGGTTACTGGTGAACATGTTCATGGGAGATCACCCAGTGGTGTACGGAATCTCTTGTAATGTGCTATTCAGAAAAAATCTATGTTGTTTGACTTTACCTATGAGGCACTTTTTACTGGCGTTCTTCTGTGTCTTTTCATTTAAATTACTCGTAGATTGAAAATAATCACTTTTTTTTTTGTTTTCTTCTATTTATCGTGTATTGTGTGCGAGGAAGTGGATTTAGTTCAGCATCTCGGAATACAAATTCAGTCATACCCTTGCACCCGTCGGATGTCTTGGATCATTGCATGGATCATTTTGTTTGTTCTTAGTTGTACAGGTATGCCAAACTAGGCGTGCTTCTCTGCGCTTGATATTCTAAAATATAAATATTGGCAATAGTTTGTTGGTAAAGCAAGCGTGAAAAGAAAATAATAATCGAATGGTTAGCGGTTCAATTATAAGCTGTAGTTTGATAAAAAGAAAAATTTTCCCCATCGGTTCGTTTCTCGTACATCTCCTCTACCGAATTGGGTATTTTAACGAATTTGCGAATGCTTTATTTTGCCCGTTGGACCGAAAGTACCGTTGCTCATGCGAAATAGATACAAATTTTAAATCGAATCTGGCGTCTAGTCACCGTAAATGATTCTTGTTTTGCATGCGAATCAGTCGCAATCGTGGGCGGCGGCCCCCGCATCTTTCCTCGTATATCCTAACCTAGCATGAAACAATATACTTTTTTAATTAAGCGAGTTATTCGATTCCATTTCCTTTCCAATTTTCCATTCAGTCCTTAGAACAGCATCCAAAACGCAGTTGCAAGCCTCACAAAACCTGCGCTCTTTTATGCGTTACCTCAAATTTATTCGTTAATGCTAGAGTTACCTCTGGGATTCCAAGCGAAAATTTCAGTGGAAATACTCGTACTTTACCGTTCGTATCGATCATGCTTCTGAAAAATAGTTGCTAGACGGTGAAATTTGACGGTCTACTTTACTGAACGCCCGCATATAAATAATGTATATTTAAATGTTGATTCACTATTTAATTACATTGGCCTTTTTTAAACACTCGTAATGTAAACGCACCAGTAAAAAAAACCTCGTTATATATGCACGTGTTCGACACGACTCATCGATTAAATAAATTAATTTGTGTAACTTCAATGAATGAACCCTCCCCACGCAAAACATATACTCCAGAGATAACATTTTTATTCAGATGAATAATCGAAAAAGTTGAACTTATATTACAGTATGTCTTTTACTCGTTCAGATAATGATTGAACCGAATAGCATGTTATTTGATAAGTTTGTTTTCGACGTTGAGACGACAACGTACATACATAAGACATACATTAGCATAGGTTATTTTTTTTACTCACTTAAAACTTCCTTAGACCTCTTTAAAAAAAAGTATCTTTGAAATATTTGACTGTACTAGCGTATGTTGCACATTACGCCTGAAAGTGCACTCTGTAAGGAGGGGATCGTGTTGTCAATGTTGGATTTGATTTATTTAAGTCTCTCCAACGCTTTGCTCATTTCTGATTTACAGTTTAGATACCCAAGGCATACGGTGCGCGTATTTGGTAATAAATAGGCTACACGCTTTGTACCCTCCTATGACCATCACATTACCTTTCAGTAATTGGAGTATCAGAAACAGTTTCAGTTACTGGTTCGGTCAAATTAAGGATTACTCAGTTCTTTGGTCTAGAACCTTGGTCCATAATCTTGATTTTATTGATTTTTTTTGCTTCAAACATTGTCGTTAAGACAGTCTCTTACATAACCAGTCATGGAGACCGAGTGCTCTCAGAAGGATACACCGTGTCCTATCAGTCGTAGTTACATCTGACTCGAAAACTGCAGCGCTCTCAAAACGCATATGGGAAGAATCTATCTCCTCCAGGTTTGATTTACGGATTGATTATCGAATTTTTCACCTCCCCTCCTTATCATCACCCTCCTGCTTACTGCAGTTCGTTTTTATAACTCACTTCTGTTAAAGTGAGAGCTTGACGACAGTCTGCCATGGATGTATTGATTTCGTATTAAATATTCTCGCTGAAAATCGGCGGAGAGGGGTTGATAGGAGAAACGCCACGGTGTCTCATGGCTTCGTTTAGCTAGTTCGCGCGGCGCTCGATGCCGACGTATCGGCGCGGATTCCTCGGCGTGGCGGCGAGGGAGGCGGTGTACGCGTACGCCTGCCATTAGCGATGCGATAGGGCGAGTTAGTAGACGTTTATGTGGGCATTCGCTGCTTATTCGCCTGCACTTAAAGTCCATTAAAGTGATAGGGGAGGCCGGGGAGCGAGCGAGCGTACGCGCGGTGGGCATATTGACAGCGAAGAAGCTAACTTTGGTGTATCTTCTCCTTCTTTGCTTTCATCACCCTAGCTGGTCGTTGCAGGATTGTACTCCTGAGATCAACACCGGATTGGTGGATGGTTTTGACTCATCGATCTGGCGTCAGGTACTGTTGGAAATTCTGGGGGGAAACGATGGGCGAAACAGATCGATTTTCGAATCAGGCAGACTGTCGCCTACGACGCACCCTACTTGTGTGTCAAATACCTTTTTAAATTTTTGTTAACGATCGTGTAATTTTTCAATCGCCGTATTTTTATTGTTGTTATGATCGTTCAAGTCGACTCTGACTCCTGGTGACGCCATGGACAAGCGCTATCCAACTGGGCCGATTCGATGACTCGTCTTGCATTCAAAGCTAGTGGTTACTGAACTTAAAATTACTAACGCAGAAGTCTTTTTAACAATCCTTAAAATAAATAGCATAATTTCACTATTATCCCATGATCGAATAAATGAGAACCTGCGCCGGGAATCCCGACGCAGATCCCGGGACCGACGCACCGCAGTCGGTTGTAATACCGACAGGGGTACATAGAGTCGTACTTATGAGTGTTGATATTATCACTGAAAGCATCGGAACATCTAACCGTCATGCGCGATACCTTTAATTATTAACACGTACTTCATAAATTAATTTGTTTTTCTGAAAATGCAAGTTCAATATTTTATTTCATTTTCCATATGCTATATAAATCATTGGCTATTTTTTCTGATTCCAGATTCGGTTCCATCGCTGGTAGACACTTTCGACGAGCGCACCGTGCACCAAGGACTTCCGGTTGCCCTGCGTTGCGTCACTTCTGGTACACCGCTGCCGGCGCTGGTGTGGCAGGTGGACCAGGTAGCCCTGCCGCTGGACGATCGCTACCGCGTAGAGGAGTCGGCGGACGGCAGCGGAAACGTGCTCAGCGTGCTCACCATTTCCGCCGTCAAACCGGAAGACGGCGGCGTGTACACGTGCACGGCCAAGAACCGCGTGGGAGTGGCAGAGTTCTCCGCCATGCTTAATGTGTTTGGTGAGTACTTTCAATTTTATTTTTGTAACTGATGCTACAAGGTGATTGTTGAGTCCTCGCCAGGGATGGGTTCGTTCTTTTTGAAAAGGAACCGGCTACAGTTCCTGTTCCTCCGATGAAAAAAGGAACCAGTTCCCGTTCCTGTTCCTACGAAAATTAAAAAGAACCAGGACGTTCCTGGTTATTTTTCAAAAGTAATTTGGAACTTTTCCGTTCCTTCGATTAAATAATATTTTCGAAAAACAAAACCGAGTGGTGTGATACAAAAATATTGATGACGCCATATGGGCGATGTGGCGATTGGCTGACTCAAATAAAAAAAAATTAGCAATTTATGCTGTAAACTTTTTCGGAAATCGACACACTTTGGGTATTTGTATTCGTAGAAAATTGAAGGTTATGGCAAAAGGATCTCCGTATACAGAAAAGGAACCCCCGTTCCAGTTTCTCTAAAAAATAAACCACTTCCCCATTACAGTTTCATATCAGTGCTGTGTGGGTCAGCCATTTTGCTTCGCGGTGAACGCGTCCTTGGCACTGATAAAAATAATTGTTCGCCCTGTTCGCGTATAATTGAGAATTGGGGTGAAATCCAATTAGTTTTTGGCTTTATTGCGCCGCCATTACGTTTCTTTATTCGCGCAACGGCTATCGCGGTCGCCCGCGTTTGAATTTGAAAGTGAGTTGGTTTGCGTTGTTCATTATACAAAACGCTGGGCGTTCGTAAATAGAAAGCGTAATCTGGTTCCAGTTAATTACTGCTGAATTTATATAGGCTGTATTATCGTAAAAATCTGTATTTATTAAAAAAATAGCATGAAGTTTGGTATTCATTTGATGGTTGAATATCGAGTGATAACTGAACGTGGCAATATTAATTATGTTCTTGCCTGCATTGGAATTTTAGAATTATTTCAACTGTCGATAATGAAGCGCTCTGTTTACGGTTTTATGTTATAAACTGACTGTTTGACTGGTACACTGTAATAGCTATTTTATTTACGAACGCTCAGTTACATGGAAATTTTTACTTTGCGGATTCACAATGGTGGATGAAAATATTATAATTTTGTTTGAGCGATACTAATATTACACTCTCAATCATGCTAGTAATTTGAAACCTGTTTTCAAACCATCGATTTGAAAAGGAGAATGTTAAAGTGACAAAACAAAAGCTAACAATAGATTTGCGCCCGTGTGCCTGTTTTCAATTTTTATTGTTATTTTAATTGTTATTAAATCTTGAGTTAAATATTCGAGTGGAAATGTTTGACGAATTATTGTCGTAGCAATGATGATCCAAGGTTCCGACGAATTTTGGTGTACATTAAAAATCAAACCGAGAACAGGCTAATTGTTTATACGACGTTGGTAGCCCGATGTCTCCACGATTCGACTTGATTTCTGGCCCGTTCTGCTTTCTGAATTTGTACACCGCGCTCGACCGCTTATCGTGACAAGAACGATGACGCCGGCCCGGCCCTCGACTCATCAATCAACGTCACCGATCCTCCGTGTCTCGTCATGTGAGAGGAGGTGTGGGAAGGAGGGAAAGGCGTTCGACGAAGAGTTTCTGCCCGGGGTTCGTTATTAGTGCAGGTCAAGCGGCTCGTTTTTGATGAATAATAGAAGGAGGACGTGTAGTTGTCGCGCCTGGCTTGTTTTCGACGCGACGAACAATAACAAGATCAAACCCGTATAATAGCCCCTGGTCCCCCAATTTACCCCTCTCTTCATCACCATCCCAGCATCTTTAATGCATTTCGCGAAAGCGGCTGTGATGCTCGTCGATTTCTCCTTGTTCACTCGCGTCTAGCAACACTCTTTAACCCTTTGGGCTTTGATGTCGCCGTATGACGTCACGCGGATTTATCAAACGGGAAGCAATTTTTGAACTTGTGGCGTGGTGAGGGAATGCTACTGTCTTAAAAAAAGTTTAAGAATTATGTAAAGACAAACGACTACATGCTTTAAAAAAAAGGCAAAGGCCTTACAAGTCGATTTTTTTCGGTAATTACGAGCCGACATTTTTGATTCATTATGCTCATGCCTTTTGTCGTTTATGCCTTTTGTAGTTATCTATTTTAATACGAAATTGTGCAGTCGATATTTCGACTGTTATTGTGACCATTTGTGTGTTCTCTCTAGCTTAAAAGCGTCTAAATAAAATATGATACGCATATGAACAGGGGTTTTGTTTATCTTTTTGGGCAATGGTAGGCTTCGTTTTGTAAGGTATATCCAACTAGTATATCCAACTAGTAAATAAATTGGCTGTGACAGAAACCAAATGATTCCGTTCTGTAAGTATCGATGCGTTTAAATTCCATGCGTGCTTGTAAAATTATATTTACATATGGTTTATGGTTTTGCAGAATTTGTCCAATTTTGACATTTCTGGGCTATTTGCGCTATGTAATAGAAGGGTTTTTCTCCAGTGTTGAATTTAGAGGATTTTTTTCTGGGCAAATGTCATTTTCACATCAGCATTTTTTATTCCTCTAAGGAACATGAAAACCCGGAAATTTTGGCAGAGCGGAATAGAAAAATGGATTCGTGAAGTTTTTTTCCTTTGTGGGTATTGCTCAAGATTTCGAATTCAAAGAGCGATGTCCCTTCAGCAATATCCCAACGTGACCTCGGCGAGTCTAAAACGCACCTGCGCTATCTGATTTTAGCTTTTGCCGAAAAAGTTGGTCGTGAAAAAGGGAACGCATCAGCGACCGCGGTATTGGATCAATACGGACGTGGGTTTTGAGTACAGTTGCGCGTCGCGTTTTGCGTTCTGGGTGGACGCGTCATTGAAATTTGCCGACCATGTTTTTCAAATGCTGATGCTGCTGAATGGTTTATGTAACTGCCTAAAAAGTCTAAAATTGCTAATCCTTAACCTAAATCTCCACCACGGCCGACTATTTAGTTTTTAAGCTAAACGCCGCTTACCCAAATGAAACCACACTAGTCCCAATAAGCAATTTTCGATTCACCCAACGCTAACCCATTGATCGGTGTTGTATCGCTGGAAGCTAACCAGAGGGCACATCAAGCTGCGTTTTAAAATGGCCGTACATGGCGCCAGAGTATGTAGGGAAACATGATTTATTTAACCTCCTCGCAAGCATCTTTTTATCGTCGGGATATTCAGTACAATCTTTTTGGTCTGGTTATCGCCACTGTTTTGTTAGCAATTTAGTTTTCATGCGACGCGGGTTCACGTGGACATGGCTGCGTCGTCTTCTTCACCGAATTACCGTGTTGTGGGAATCTGTGACATCGGTCGAGCTTGTGGCGTCTCGTGCTTTTTGTGTATCTCGTTCACGTAGTCTGGTTATGGGCCTACTTATTGCTTGTTTCCATCATTACGGTGAGACAGCTTTTTTTTTTCATCCGACATTTCCGTGTCATGAATTTCAAACTGTAGCATGGTGGGTACCGTGGTATACTACAGAAATAGGATGAAAGAAAAATATAAAAAATATAGGACCACGCGCGGGCATTCTAATCTCTTGACACGAACCGATCCGTCGGTGTTAAGGTCAAAGCCAATCGAGCACTGGGTTGAATACATTATTAGCGTGTGTTTTATCAATTCATGTATCGTGTCCTCCTTTAAATTGATGCATCGTGGATACAAGAAGTAGCTTTATATTCGATTTTCGTTTTTGTTATTTTTATTTTGTACTGTTCTGTTGATTAATGATGCTTACCAACGTACTCGTCTCAAGTGGGGGGAGGAGGAGGTCCTGATAATTTATAATTTAGTAGGATATAGAGGTAGGAGAGAACTTGGAATTGGAACTAGTGCATGGAGCACATATAGTAAAACTCTAGAGTTTATGGCTAGATATTATTTTTAATTTCATAAGTTTGTTTTTGTGCTCATAAACTCTTGATTATATCAATGACGAATATTGGATTACCTGTACTGTAGCAAATTCTAATCATCTGACTACAATGAGTAGTAGTACTATTGTGATATTTCAATCAGAGGTATTTTATGGCTAGGGTGTCATCGACTACAGGAAAATAATCCATAATGAAGGGAGCATCTGTTTGTTCGTTTTGACATAGAAATTTAAGCTCCCCATCTATTATGTATAAACAGAGTTTCGAATAATTTATTGTTTATAAAACGTTTCTTTGGTGCTGTTGTTCCCAGCATTTAGGTGGCCATTAAATATTAACTGGGGACTCTTTGTTAGAAAAAAAAAAATGTACTCTTAAGATCACGGATATCTTCAGAAACTGGTCAAAAAGTATTAAGCTTCTAGCATCATGCTTTTGTCAATCATCTGACTAATTTCAAGATTAAAACTGCTATTGAAAACAATTATCTGATGCCATTTCAATATAGTGATTCATGAGCAAAGGACAAATACTTTGATCACCAAGAACTTACTTTATTCTCAAAGGGAATGTCCTTAACTTATCGGGTCCTTCAAACGAGATGCTAGTGGCGCCGTCTACGATGAGTTGCGAGAGTTACACAATTGAAATCGCCCTCATGTGCTGCTCCAGACGTATCGTTGATTTTGGCGTCGTGCCAATTTTCCATCGCCCGGCCCATCATCTCTAGTTTTTTATCATCACCATCAATCGGCTCCATTTCTGGCGATTGCCGTCCGCCAGGGGTCGCGGTGCGGCGGATGGGTAGCAGATGGCGCTGCGTGTCCGCTGCTACCCTAATCCCGGTCGCCGCAAACACACACCACCATGTCAGGCATGTGCCGCTCTCTATATATAGATGGCCGTTAATTGGCATTAATTATACGAAATAATGCGGACCGTACGATAAAAGCGTTTCATAGTGTTTGACCTTTTGCGATTTTGTAATGCCGAACACGGCAGGCGGCCATTTAATATATTAAGGCTGTTTTCGAGGAGGAGGAGAACCGGACCAGCTAACGCCTTGGCACGACGGGTATGCAAATGACAACGGCGAGGCGAAATAACGCGCGCATATATATCACGTGCTCATGCAAATATGCGCTGCTTCGCGCCTCACTTGTGCAGAGCTGCTGTAGCAGGCCGGTGGAAGCGAGTCGAACCGGTCGAGATGGGGAGGCATAGGGGGTTGTTCGAATAGTTTGGGGCGATGTCGTTTGAAACTGGGCGGCGTTCGTTTCATCGTTTGGTAGGTTGGAATTGATGATTCCAATTTTTATTTTCCGTTCGAACAAATTTTTTTTTACAACCTTTTATCGTGCATCTTGCATGCATGCAGCAAACATGACACTTTATTATCTGTCTGTTTGTTTTAATTAAAAATCACCTTGGTGAAGCTAAGGGGTGACAGATTTTTCCCCTGAAGGTAGGGTGATGATTGTAATATGTATGTATTACGTCAATAAAATTGAATTTAATTTAATTACATTATGTACCCGTGAGCAGCCCCTGGTGGGTGGCCTATAGCGGGGGTTTCAACTTCTTTGCACATTTTGATCTATCAAATTTTAAAAAGAATTTGAACAGAAAAAATATAATTTTCTGATTCTTAACATTTAATTACGCACAAGATGGCTGGTAAAGAGGGAAACCAAGATGTCACTCCGTGAGCTGCAGAGCAAGTCATCGAATCTTGGAGAGCGCTTGTCCATGGCGTCACCAGGAGTCGGAAACGACTCGACGGGTCTTAACAACAACATTTTAATATATCAAATTCTGATCTATCATATTTAAAAATAGAAATTTTGATTTTCTTAACATTTAAAATAAGAATTATATTTAATTGCTTTGCAACCTGCAACTAAATTTCGTAAAAGCAGAACATTCTTCACATTTTGCGTAGCATTAGTGCAGCGGCGCGAAAATGCCATTCAACGCAGGCCAAAACGAAAGCTCCTCCCGAGATAGGCAAATACACAAGGCACCTTTGCTATGCGGTACAGCACCGCTTTGCGTGCTCATTTTTTCCGGGAGCAAAACTTCATCGCGTCGGCAGTTTCGAATGAAATAAAATTCCCGAAATGTTTACGTGACTTTTTATTTTTATTTTAAATCACGACTAGCGCAGGACAGGGTTACTGCACCCTCGTGTCTCTATGATGATATGTGAGGGGCAGGGAAGGGAAAGGGATTGGCAGTTTGGCAGGGAAGGGAAAGGGATTGGCAGTTTGGCAGGGAAGGGAAAGGGATAGCCAGGCTGCAGGATCCACCCCTAAGCTTTCGACTCCCTAATGGAAGCTCAGGGGTGACGCCAGTACCACTGGATCGAATATATGAAAGCCTGCCCCGGGAATCGAACCCAGGACCACCTGCTCAGTAGAATGTGACCATATCCACTGAGCCACTGTGGGCCAACTTTCGGCGTTGCTTTTTTTAGACATTTTATTTAATTTGGCATGAATGTTGATTATCGGTTTCAATTTCTTTTGTGCGCAGCTCAGTCCCATGACACATTTTAATCTAATCAATGCCGTTTTTGACTCCTTTGTGCAAATCGGTTTTTGAAAAAAATCTTAATTGGCGCCATTTTGAAATATACAAATTTTTGGCAAAATTACCATATGTCACCGTGCGATATGAATTTAAATTTTGTGATATATGGATTTCACGGAGATCACGTCACGTGCTTTTTGTGATTTATGCGGATTTGCATGACGACGGCGGCGGCTTACAAAGACCGCGTCAATTACAGTCGATGTCACGGCTTTATTCTATGTGCCAGGCCGATGCCAACCGTGGAAATGAGATACCCTTCGCTACTAGTGGGACACTATGGTCCCGCTGGTAGCGAAAGGGTCGATTATTGGATACAAAATCTCCTTGGATCGAAACCAGGCGGTAATATTTTTTTCCGTCAGATTTTGTGTCAGTATTTCAAAAATAATTTTGATGCCCTTGTCGATGCATGAATGAAATGTTGTATCCGAAAAAAGCAAAGTTCCTCAAAATTTTTTTATTTTTGGAAAACTGAAATAATTTTTTGATTGTTTCTTGGCCCGAGGGTTAGTCTCCATCCGCGGCGGCCCAGTGAAAGAACAATGGAAACTGCGGCTCATATTTTTGACCTACCCCACCACCGCCAACGCCGTGTACGTGCTCGCTCCGCGTACATGGTCTCCCGTCGGGTTTTCCCACCCCGTCATGCCGGGACCCGTGCATCGGGGCGGAGGGGGGGTATGGACCAATTACTTATTGTGCTTTAGCGAGAATATGTACGAGCGTGGTGTGGGTTGGTGGTGGTAGGTGGGGTGGGGGAGCAAACGCGACAACCACGGTGGGCCACTTGAGAAACCCACTCGATAGCTCAGGTCATTAAGGATGGGGGGTTCGGAAGTATAAAACCTATTTGTGCCCCGGCATCCACTTCAGAGATTCGTTCGGTAGACGGTGGTCGAGGAGAGGCAGCGATCCCAGTGGTGGACGTTGGCACTTGCGTCTTAGTTTGGCATCAGCTTGGCCGAGCACTCGATTTTTCAGGCGTGTCTTTGGGTTTAAATATGGGAACAATTAATGAATCCCTATGGCAAAAGTGAAGCGAAGGCAGTAATTACCAATCCCATTACTCTTCTATCCATTTGCTTTGAAAATAAATCGCTTTGGATTTGCAATAACTGCTTCTGAGTCAGCTGTAAATGCTATAATTATCTGAACACGTATATTTTTTCATTCACAAAAAAATACTTTTTAACTCTGCGGGTGATTCTTCACATGTTAAAAATATTTTTTTAATTTATTTTTTATATTTTGTATACTTTGATTTGTTTCACGAATATTAATTACAGTATTTCTACGTTAACTTTACACTATTTGCGAGGTGTAACCAACCCATCATCGTTTTGTTATAGGTGCGATCCGAGAAGTTACTTCAGTTATTTTAAATGATTTATGTCCACATGTATGTCCACCTTGTAGCCAGTGAACGAAATTCACAATGCCGAATTCAGCTATATCTTAGTTGCACCATCTCTTGATCTACATTTGCGCCTTGGGTTTAATACCCAACATCGATAATCTGTTGATCGCACGTAATTCACGTGCACACGTGCCACACACCAGTGTTTATCACCTTACCCCCTTGCACCAACCCACCATCACAACCATTATTTCATCTATTTCCCTCTTCTTCCTTTTCATCGGTCTTTCATTTTACCGCTTCTTCGCCCACTCAGTCTCTTCTCCCCACCCTTTTCGGTCGTCTTCTCCACTTCACAACATCAACACCGTTCTCAAGTCCCGACGTACCCAATATACGAGGGATTGTCAGAAAGTAAGTTCCAAAACTCTTGTAAAAAAATAAAATAGACTATATTTTCAAAGGTTACACAATGTTCAAAAGTATCCCTCTTTAACTACTTTGTAAAATTGTTTCCGTAATTGTTCACGCAATTTTAAGCACCAGGTTTTTTGACCTTCATCGTAGAAACTTTTTTTTTTTTTTTTTTTCCGGATCACTGTAGTGAATAACACTACAGTAGGTTATTGTACCCCTCGCGTCGCTGTGGCGATATATGAGGGGCACATTCCAGTACCACAGAATCGAATAAACGAAA
>JAUJYS010002080.1:0-15604 GCA_033995665.1 Melogona broelemanni
CCTCCCCTCCCTCTCCCCCTTATTTCATTCCACTTCCCTCTTTCTATCTCATCTTATATTTCCTTTCATCCTTTCTTGTCTCAACAAACACACACCCAATTCGTTAATCATCTCGAGGATCGAGAGGGTCGTCTCTTGTAAGATACACGTGCAATAATAACAAATACCTAATAATTATACTTAATCCTCGGTTGGTGGTTGATTTAAACGTGTGATTGTATAACCACGACATATCAAAAAAGTGAAGAGTGAGTGTGTGTATATTGTGTGTGCGTGTTATCCCTCCCCCCATCCCGCCCGAAACAAAAGTGGCATCAATTACCACCAGCAGAATAACTGTTTTTCATCATTTTTCCAAAATAAAGGAAAAGAAAAAGGGTGGTTGGGAAAAATCCCTCAACTGCTGCTGTTGCTGCTAAACACATTTCTATTATAAATATATATATAGTGGAAATATATATATATATTTCCCTGGTTCGCCCCCCAATAGATAAAAATAGCCGATACGGTGTAAGCCTTATTTGCTATATAGACTGGGAGAAACGTGAGACAGGAAGCAAAAAAAAAAATTGCGAAGTTTTACGTGATGTACGACTTTTTCGCTAGCGGTGCCCGCGGTACATTCGAATATTTATATAATATATATATATATAAGGGACATGTATTGGGTTGGTAGCGTTTCCGAGGGGGGACGCGTTCCCCCCTTAATTTGGGACGCGAATAGGCTCCACACATACCGCCGTGTACATATATTTGGACGCACACACACACACACATATTTTAAACGAGGTATCGCAAAAATGAAAAATGTGTCCACTTGTTTTGTGGGAGATGCAAGGACGCGCTCGCGCCATTTTGTGTTTAAAAAAATATTTCTCACTCCCTGTAGAAAAATTGTCTCTTTTTTTTCGTATCTCTGCGAAAGGCAATTCATTAATTTTGTACAAACGCGCCTTTAATTACTTGTTGTGCATCACTCACCCCTCCCTTCACAACCACCACCACCTTCTCTATCAGCAATTTCACGTGCTCACTATATTATTATTACCCCTTTCGGTGACTCATCCCTTCATCATTGTCGAAAATACCTCACCAACGAAGAAGATATACATACCAGTGTATATATATATGACACTTTCCTATAAATTCAGGCTTATTAATTCGCACTTGTCCCACCCAATTTCACGATCTGCATTCGCGATGGCGATGACGCGCTTTAATTGTCCCGAAAAGCAATCAAGGCCTTTTTCGGACATGGTTTTGGAAGGGTGGGCGTAATAAAAATAAAAAAATGCTTTAATTGGTGGGCGGTGAGTTAGCATATTTTCTCTTTTTTGCCAACGCGCACCAAAAACGAGGGTCTATTAAAATACCTTGCACCTGTGCCATAAAAGAAATTCGAATTGATTT
Organism: Melogona broelemanni; assembly: GCA_033995665.1. Taxonomy (NCBI): domain Eukaryota; kingdom Metazoa; phylum Arthropoda; class Diplopoda; order Chordeumatida; family Chordeumatidae; genus Melogona; species Melogona broelemanni. The sequence continues at coordinate 1,411 of JAUJYS010002080.1, forward strand.
TAAAACGGGAAGAAGAAAAAAATATTTTTGTAACGTGTAATTCGACGCAAATAATGTCACGCGCATCCGATATGATGGGCAACAAAATTTCCAACACCTCACTAAATAAATCAATAAATTCAACCTCAACATTGCCCAGCCCCAAACTTGTTTATTTAACTTTTCCGCTAACAGACATAATATTCGTTACACACACTAATTTCATGTAAACATTATAAAAATGGTGCTCGACTTTTATTGATGGAGGATTCGATAACAATTCGTTAAAATCCAAGAAAACCGGAAAAAATATGTATCAGTGCCATTTCGAAATTTCCGAGAAAAAAACTACGTCCAGTACTAAAACCATTCGGAATCATCTTTACCAAAGCTGCCCCAAATATTTTTCGCAACCTGGTAACACTGGAATATTGGGAACCAGCACTAAATTTTACAAAATTTCATTTAGCAATAAATTTCCTTCAATATTTCCGATAGGTGAACAAATGTATTTAAGAAAATTCGGTTAATGTATAATAGTAAAAATCTATTACTATGTAAGGTCGTAAATTATTTCGGTATCTGCTTTAAAAAAAAAGGAAGAAAAAGTTGGGCTACGACTAATTGGAATCGAATTGTCCAATTTTAATTGTGGTTTCCTCAGCACTGCACCGTATATAAAAAGTGTATCGACACAATATACTATTGATGTAATGCTATATTCGATTATTTCTTGGCAATTTTCTTCCCTCCCCCATATTGCACTGTGCGTTGCTTGAATTAAAGGGAAAAAAATACTCCATACACAAACACCACATTCCATCATTGCCTATTGACAAATGAATGAGATATTTTGATATTCACCCTGAACCTAGAAAATCAAGTTTTATGTCTTTCGTTCAAGTTCTTGTCCCATGTCTCATGTGCCCTCCCAACTCCCATAATCGAACCAAACCCTCCCCCCCTCCCATCTCATCCATTGTCATCGAATGCACTGTATTCTCCCGGATAGGCCTTCGAAAATTCCCCTCAACAAGAAACGTGTGTACCTTCTAACCACATACCATTTGAGAGAGAAAAAAAATCGTTAGAATGGTTCTAGACCTGAGCAGTTAGTTTTCATTGTCCTAGTGAAACAAATATCATTGCACTTTTAACGGAAAAAAAATACAGCTGGAAAGAATGTCTGGAAATTTATAATAGTAATAAACATTGATATTCGTTTTCAACGCGTTTCTTTTTGTACAAAAAAAATTGCTTTTTCATAGTGAGTTCTTTTCTATAGCTTGTAACCCCCATGTTATTGGATACGATTAAACAAACAGATAAAGTAATTTCATGATTTCAAAAAAAAAAATCTGTTTGATCGACCAGCAAAATAATAAAGCTATGTTACGTATTTTGTAAATAAATCTTTTTGTGAGCACATTGCCAAATAAACTTGGATCGACTCGAAAATAACCGAAACAACGGTGTCACTAGAATAAGGACGTGACCAATTTATTGATTTTTACTGCGATGGCGCACATTTCAGTGGTCTATTTCAACTGGTGCGTGAATTAATAAGATGTGTCGATACTTGAAAATCAAGGAATTTGTACCGGTCAAGTAGGCAAACTTGTGTACACACTGTATTTTGTCATCCATGTTGGCACCAACGGTGCAACGTTTTTTTCGCACCATGTTTGCACGTCATTTTAATTCTCCGACACGTCAAATTTGTCGATTTTATCTCAAGGTTTAATCTGAGAGTCTATTGTGTTCCTTTTTCCCCCCATCCCCCAGTCAAACTCATAACTTGGATTTGTTTTTTTGGGGGCTTAGAGACAATAATAACGAGTTGTGTTTAATAACAAAAATTGGCATGGCCCATGTACGATCGAACCGTACACACATTAATTTTTAGTAAGTGAAACATTTCAATTAGTCATCAACTTATGCAACCGTATCTGTTAGACACACTATGTAAAATACTGTGAAATAAATTGAGAAAAAAATGGCACAAAATATGGATGATGTTTGGTGGCTCAAGTCATTTTCTTGTCTGGAAATGTTGCATGCTTACAACATAAATTGTCGTGAAATTATACTGCATATGCTTTCTTAGCTTAATTTATAAAACGGGTAGATATCTGACCAGTTCAAGTTCGCATGCTTAATTTTAGAAATTTCCCACTTTTCAGTTTATCCATGAAATCTTTTAAATTTATCCATGAAATTGAATCAGTTTATTAGAATCAGAATCGTGAAAATGATAAGAAATTATTCATTAACTATTCTTAACTATTATCGAAAATTATTATCGATATATTTAGGCCTACCTGCGAGGCTGCGATTGGTCAGATGACACCTGGTTTTGCTCAAGGATTGGGCTGGAAGCGCTTTTCTGTAACGGATAAAAATAATAATAAACATATACTGTACATGCACATGTACGCAATTAGGTTTTCAATGAATGCGAACATGTACATATTTTCAACATTCCGTATTTATCTAAAACGAGGTGCAATATTTAATATTTAAATATTAATTATTCAACTTTTCTGCACTCAGTTCCTAAAAAAAGGAACAAAATCGCTCTAAGCGTTCCTTCATAGAAAAAAGAACCCAGGCGTTCCAAAGTTTCTCAGAAAAGAAACTCATTACTCGGAACGGAACTTTTGCGTTCCGTTTCTACCCAAATACAATAAATAAGAGTGGAAAAATAAGAGACGCAAAAACATTAAAAACTGGGCTGAATTACATTTTACGGACATGAGCGACCAGAAAATACTGTCCGTAAATCATGTCAGTAAAGTGTAATTCAGCCAAGCTACAGTTTTTAATTATTTTTTTTAAACTTGTGAACTCCTCACGTACTCAAGCGCCACGCTGAAGCACTGCCTACGTCACCACATACAGCTTATACTGTACGTGATGCCGCTGTGGTCGCCGCCAATTTCGAAACATAATCCTTTGTTTTCACCAGAATAAAAATATTCGTAAGTCATGCAGAAATCGCGGTTGTTTTATCCAGTTATACTACTAAGATATTTAACGCTATTACGTATATCGACAACAAAATTTAGATTCACTAAACCACGCGAAAAACTAGCTAAAACTTAAGAAGAAACGCGACGGACATTCAGCAAACATAGGCAACTTTCGACATTTGGCGGGCAAAAATTCAGCTGTGCGAGATTTTTCCTTCTAACGGAGATAGTGCTGCCATCTGCAGATATAAATCGGAAACAGAGTGACGTCACGGTCGTCTTGTTGTCGAATGCCGATGTAGAGTCGCCATTTTTCTGTACTTTCTTTGTTCGTGTATTTAGTGCGGAAATGTTTCACACAGAAAATAATTTAATGAGACAATATTAAGAAAACCAAGGCATCCAGTTGGTGCGAGACAGTCCCCGGAAACCTACAAATCGGCTGAGCGGCAAAATGAGCGAGGAAGGTGGAGATTACAAGGGTGAGATGTTCGTTGGCTTGACAGCATATATTCCAAAATGGCGTCTACGGTTGTGCTCTCAATCGAATGTAATCGACTTGTGGGTGCGTTGAACATTGAATATTAGACTTGCTTGTCTGACATCAATCGTTCCGTGGTGTGCAAACTAAAATTAAACGTCCCACAATATCAATTACCTTCGGGGTAATAACTGGATCCGTAAGGGCCTCTAGGACTAATTTGTATATTATTATGTAATTCATTCATGTTTGCAATGCAATTGTCAACGGCTAAGCCAGCAAAACGAAAGAAGATCTCTTCGAAAATGACTTGAGCGTGTATTTGGTTAGAAATAAACTGGAAGGTACAGACTAGGATTGGAGTAGGTTTGGCGATTGCTGTGACATTCCAGTTTCGGTAAAAGTTTCAATGAGCGTCCCTGAATTGAGCGTGGGCTTCATGGTTTTGGTTTAGGTGGGGTAATTGCCGCGCCGTAGCATCATGTCCCTTGTTCATTGATGCTATCGCCACTTAAAGTGAACAGCAAACAGTTTTTGGAATTTCTGCAGAACCCAAACCAGTTCTTGATCTAGTTCCTAAAATATGAAAGATATTTTCAATGTCTCTTCTAGCCTATCAGGCTTGGGCACTGTGACGATAGACTTGCTGTGAAATTTAGCCTTTTTGTTTGCTTGGCCTGCATTGAGCCAAGAAATTAATTTTCGTACGAAACTCAATATTTATCAACGTTTGTTAACATTGCTTCGCAGGGGAAGGAGAGGTGAACATTTTGGATGAGATCTTGGAGTCTGCCAAGGATATCTTTGACGACTTGGACGCCGAGCTCAAGAATGACGAAAAGAAAGGTACAGTTCGACCCGATGCTACGTTACTTATTTGGTGTCATTGAGACTCGAGAGTTTAAAAAGCACGTTCGAATATGTAGAGTGTAATTCAAAAATACTATTCACGCGCTGACATGATATGTCGAGCGCATTGAAATGTTTGTAATGTAGAAATATTTATTGATTTTGTTTTTGAAATGTTTGCAATGCACCTTGCACCAATTTACGTTTAAAAAATAAATATAATTCTCTTCACTTTTGTGTATGATATGATGAAATGAACAGGTGCATCATTGTCAGTATCAGTCGGCAAATAAATGCACGAGGTCTGATGAACGCGCACAAAGAATATCGAAGGTGTTCCAATGTTTCAAATGCACATGCTTCATTTTATTTATTTTTTAAAAGTATATAATAATGGTTCAGTGTTTGATTCATCAGATATTTTACCAGAACATATGCATCAGTTCCAGTCATATTATACTACATGCTTTTATTTGCTGTTATTAAATGTGTTTCGTTTATGGTCCTTGCATATAGGTAAGAAACCTTTGCCGGTGCCGCCACCTGTCGTCAGCAACAGCAAACCGACCACCACAACCACCAAGCCGAGAACGGCGGCCAACGCTGCCAAACCGGCCGCCAGCGAAGCCAAGAAGGTAGTGAAAGCGACGGCAGCCAAGGGGCCGGCCAGCGCAGCCGGCAAGACCACCCGCGCGCAGGTCAAGAAGTCCACCACCGGCGCGGCCACCGCCTCCCCCGCCGCCAAGAGTGGCGCTACCGTCGCCGCCGCGACCAAAACCGGCGCTGGAGCTAAACCGGCTTCCGCCACCAAGACCGCAACCGCCAAACCTGCGGCCACCAAACCGGCCGCGAAGACCACGGGCACTCTGACTAAACCGACGACTGGTGGTGACAAGAACGGAAAGCCGGGGGCAACGGCCGTCGTGAAGAAGAAGCCCGTTGTGCAGGTAACGATGCATGATCTGCTATGGCATTTATTCAGAGTGGGAGTGAAGCAGTGGGCCCCATGCCTGAACGATTTCGAAAACGCGTTGAAGATTCCCAACTAGGGATGAAACTTAGGCCGGGCTCCTCTGGGGTGCGTAGGGCTTCGAGACGGAAACTTTGGTAGGCACTCTTATCGACGAATTCAAAATGAAATAAGCTAATCAATTTTTGTAATTATTCTTCATAGGCTAAGACAACTAAAGTGGTGAAGAAGGTACCAGCCCCCGGAGCGGGCAAGACGGCCACCGCTGCCGCTGCCAACTCCACCGCTGCTAAGACCACGCCCGCGAAGTCCGACGAGAAGAAAGCGGCGCCTGTGAAGAAGACCGGTAAGTTTGCTGGTCTTGTGACAACGGACTATGTAGGATATTTTTACCAATTTTAATGGCGAAAATGTTTTCGCGTGTGCTCGACAGTCGCGGCCGCGCCCAAGACTGCAGTCGCCACCGCCGCCGCCGCCAAGAAGGCGCTGGACGCCAAGTCCGATAAACCGGAAGCCAAAACGGTTCCGACCAAGCGACCGTTGGTCAAGAAGGGTGGGGAGAACGCCACCAAGGCGGAGGCCAAGAAGGACGTCAAAAAGGACATCAAGAAAGAGCCACCCGTCGATAAGGATGCTAAAGATAGCAAAAGTGAGCACTTCCTTTGGACTTTCCTTTGGTGGTTGGAGTTGGCAATATGGAGGCTGCGTTATTATAACCAGATGGCGCGCGATTTCTGTTCTCATGGAAGCCACCAGATTGCACCAAAATTTATTTCATTAACCAGCCTAACTGCACAGTTGACTTGTTCGACCATCGTGAGTTTAATGGTGAAAAACTTTTGCATTTCAGTTTCCAAAACAAAACCACAAAATAAAAATTATGATTCACAGTTAATATTTTAATCGGAGGGAGGGGCATTTAGTAAATCTCCTTAACATACAGTACAAAAAACGTTGATCTGTAGCGTTGAGCTGTAGTGCGACACGAAATTGAAGATAGTACGAAAATTACAAGGTCTCTTATGATTTTAGCCAGCAAAGAGCCGACCCCGATGGTCGACGCTACCGCCGGTGCCTCCGAGGAGGCCGAGGGCGAGCGACTCAATATGATGGTGACGTCGGACGAGATCGGCGACGGCGACAACACCACCGCAGAGTACGATACGCGCAGCGAGGCCAGCTCCAGTGACCTGTCGGCCAGCACCGGCAGTGACGGTTCGTCGCTGCTTACCTCTTCGTCCACCGCCTCCACTTCCTCCATGTCAGGTGAGTTGATCCAGTCTCCGAACACGACGATTCGAAAGGGGAAGAAGGGGGTGAAACCGTTTGAATGCAATCTGTGAATCTCTTTCACACGTAGTAGTATCAATTTCTAGGGTTTGGAAAAAAAAATATAGACAAACGACTTTCAGGACATAGTATTTGAAAAGCTGCTGCATCGAAATAGCTGATACATTCTGAACCGGACTCCGGCGCTGAACCGGACATTTCATTCTCTTTTCACACGTCCTAGGCAGCTTAAATTTTGTGCACAGCTCAGTCTAATGAAGCATTTTAATCTATCAACTTTTGATTATGAGGCCCTGCCCCTCACATATCTCCATAGAGACACGAGGGTGCAGTATTCCTGTAGTGCACTAGGCGCTACGGTGAATTAAAAAAAAAATAATAATAAAATAAAAAATAAAAAAATTTAATTCAAATAAAATTTTGACTGATTCACGTTTCCATGAACGGAGGTGGCTTCGTTGTGTGTGTGTTCAAGGGGTGGAATGGTTATAGTATCGGCTATTGGATTCGGATGTCCTGTGATCGAATCCAGTTGGTACCAATTTTTTTTTTGTTTGTCAGCTTTCGTGTTTAAATAAAAGGTTATATCTTAAAAGCAAAGTTTTTTTTACGTTTACTTGTTTTAGATATGGATGACAACGATCGCAGCTTGGCCAACCGGCGACACCGGCGCAAGCGCCGTCACGAGATCTCGCCTATCGTGTATGACCGACGCAGTCGCAGCGGAGACAGTAAGTTCTCCATTGAGTATTTCATTAAATTGAAAGTGTTAGGAGCCATTGTAATGTAACAGTATTAGTTGTTACATTAAGTATTTCATTCAAAACAATCATTAAATTTCTAGAAGTTTGATGTGGTGGACTATGATATTAGATGTCCTGGGATCGAATCCGCTGTGTATCAATTTTTTTTGCAACATTTTATTTAACTTCACACGAACTTTAAACATTTAACCTACGCTGGATCAACGTTATTTCCTTTTGAATGCTTAGTGTATTATCCCCTGATTTGCAAGAGGTTTTGTCTGATGGTTTTCAATCCACATTTTTCAGGAAGCCCCAAGCGCGGATCGAAGATGTCTTCGTCTACCAGGCCCAAGGATTACGGAGCTAAGCTACGCTACCTGTTCCGCGACTGTCGCTTCTTCCTCATCAAGAGTAATAACCACGAGAACGTAGCCCTGTCCAAGGCCAAGGGGGTGTGGTCCACCCCGCCCCAAAACGAAGCCAAGCTCAATCAATCGTTCAAAGTAGGACTCTCATTTCTTTCTCGTTGTTAGACTTTGATGTCGACTGTATGACTCGAATCCAGTAGGTTCGTGTTGAATTTTGCTAAGCGACTCTTGTAATGTCGTTACTTAATTTTCTAGGAATCGAGGAACGTGTTTCTCATATTTTCCGTCAAGGAGAGTGGCAAATTTCAAGGTAAAGTTTATATTTTATTTCGCAAGATGATTTTTTTTTTGCCTTCTGGTTTTGGAAAACCTCTTTTCAAAATATTTTAAGGGGGACATCAAAGTTAAATATAAAATGTCAATTAATAGCTTGTTGATCCTTTCGGAATGAATTGTATTTTTCGATCTGTTAGTGTATGTTTGGAAAATATTTATTTTTCTATTTGTTTCGGTGTATTTAGGAAAATATTTATCTTTTGGTTTGTTTCAGTTTTTTTTATCTTTCGATATTTTTGGAAAAATTTGAACTTTTGATTTGTTTCTATCTTCTTGGAGATAAAAATATGCTTCGTTTCGTTTCTGTATTTTTTGAAAATATTTACCTTTCGATTTGCTTTGGTATTTTTTAAATATCCAAGTGTCTTTCTCTTTATTTCGCTATTTTTAAGTGTAGGATTAAGAATTGCGTTATAATTTTTTTTTTTTAATTATAAGATGTTGTTGAATAATGCTTGCAAAGTTTTTAATGGTTCGATAGTAATTTTAGGTTTTTTTTCCCCCCTGATTTTCGATTGCTTCCGCAGGTTTTGCCCGTCTCGGCGGCGAGTCCATTCGAAGCACGCAACCCATTCCGTGGGTTCTCCCGCCTGGACTAACCGCCCGGGCCCTCGGCGGAGTATTCCAGCTGGATTGGATCTGCAGGTGACGTGGACCGCGAATACCGTAGTGCAATCTATTAAAGGAAAATCTAATTAGTTTAAAAAAAATAACCTTTGTCGTGTGTGTGTCTGATTTCAGGAGGGAACTACCGTTTCCCAAGACCCAACAGCTGTACAATCCCTGGAACGAGGGCAAGCCGGTGAAGATTGGGCGAGACGGACAGGTAAACGTGTTTTGGGTGGGGGCTTTCTGCTACTGGATATTCCAATCGCCTGCTAGACACTTTGTGGAGAAAAAGGTTAAAGCCGTAGCACGGTGGCAGGCGTAATTCACGCATAACTCCGTGGCAAAGCATCCTTCTTGTGTGCGGCGATTCCGGGTTCTATTCCCGGCTCGGGCTTTCGTTATTCGATCCCGTGTGCCTCTCCGCAATTGCTCAAACGATTTGAAGGGTACAACCTCTCCTGTTGGGATATTCTCTTCAGTGATGTCGATCATTGTTTTTCTATAAAAATACAAATAATTCCATTTAAAATTTGAGGATGGGGGTATTGGACACGATGGTTGGATGTTAGACGCCAAGTTTGACGCTGTCGAGATCGTGGCTAATCAAAACCTCATTTTGATTTTGACTCATCGCAGGAGATCGAGCCCAAAGTAGCCGAGGAGCTGTGCCGCATGTTCCCCGTCGACAACAACGTGGACATCGACAAGGTGGTGCACAAGTCCAAGCGCAGCAGCCGCGGCCGCCCGCTTCGCGCCAGCGGCGGTGGAGGAGGCGGCGGCGGCCTTGGCGGTGAGCGCGGCGGCGGGGATCGGGCCGGTGGTTACGACGATCGGCGACGCGGAGTGCGCAACCACCGAGGAGACCATCGCGGCGATCGCGACTACCACTCCCGGCATCGACACCACCCGCAGAGCGGCGGCGGAGGAGGAGGTGGCGGCGGCCACCGGGATTCGTCGTCCTCTAGGTTAGCTGACATCCGGAGTCTCTATCTCTTAACTCGGTTGCCACTCTTGCCCCCCTGGAAAGAGATTAGATTGAGTCGGGCCGACGGCGCCTGATTGGGGGAACCACGTGTGAAAAAGGAAATGTTCTCCGCTCCCCTATAGGCGAAACGCGATGTCCTCGGTGCAAGGTCAAATTGTAGGCGGGTTTGGCAACTGCTCTTCGATTTTTTAGTTGGTCTGAGTTGGAAGTGGCCGATTGAAATTTTGAGGGTAACTGGTGTACGGTTGCGATTTTTTTTCGGTGCAAATAAGTACGGACGACGTGAAAGGCGCTGCTGCTTCGTATCTAACGCATGAGGGAAATGTAATTATGTTGGCTAAAACAGAGTTCGATTTGTGATTATTTGGTTCCTGAAACAATAGTTTGAAAGTATAATTTGTTAATAGAGGAAATCGTTGATCCAGGGCTGCGCTAGATCAAAGGCGAACTGACAAACTCATGAAATAATTCCTCAAATTGGAAGTTTAGTTCTAGTCGATAATAAATTCTGAGAGTATGACGGATTTTCTTGTTTGTCGTCATTAATTTACGAGGCATCAGCACCGTTCACGGTTGTACATACCTATCTGTTTTGCGAACCCAGCTGATCGTCCATTTCTATCGGTTGCCCTATTATGCCCAAATTATTTCTTAGTTGAGCTACAGCGACGATTTAGAAACTTAAGCGTCAGACACCTGAAGCCTTCCATCTTAATTGTGAGTTAGAAAAATGATAGGCAGTTATCGATGCACCAATTTCTCAGTCTTCGAAGCTTTCTAGGCGAAACAGTTTTAGTCTTCAGCTATAGATGAATCCATGCTCTGAAAATAATCTAGGGTTTCAAATATTGATCCTGAAATCAGACAACGTTTAAGCGTTATTTTAATTTCACTAACATAAGTATTGAATCAGACAGTAGCAGAATGTTTTTAAGGATTGTTAGTCGTGCGTGATGAATGAGGTAATTTTTTTACCACATTTTTCTTAAGCTCAGTAGATAGCTATTAAGGTTGTGCATAGATCACGGATAGTAGGGCTATATTTTGCATACTGTGAGACGAAAACCAATTGATGTAATAGCTGAATTAATAACGGTTGAGCAAAAATGCGATTTCTTCAGGGCAACCGATTACTTACAACGTTAGGTAGCGCCATTAAAGTATTTGGAATCATTTTAGGCGACGTTTTTCTACTAACATATTTATCCCAAGAGTAAAGCTATTTTCAAGAAATTTCCCCAATTACTTAAAGTTTTAGTATTACTAATTCCCCCAAGCTGGCTTACCATTACATCCGCTGATCACAGATCTGAAATGCCTACCAGACGCTGGTTTTTAAAAAAAACATGACGTTGTATTTAAAAAAAAAAGTCTTTAAACAATGACTCACGATTGTTTCAAGGTGGCAAAAATCACTTTATAATCTTGATAGTAGGTGAAATGTGTCTGGTAGGAATTTCAGGTTTGGTGATAATCTAGTGATCAACGTGCTCTCTGCCCAATTTACTGCACTGTCAGGCCAATTATCACTGAATTCCCCACCACTACCACCACCCTCTTGCCAATTTTGACTCCCCCCTCTCCCGACCAACACTTCATTCACACTTAAATGTTGCGGTGATTTGAATTCGTTTCTATAGTCATCAGGCGACCGTGCCCATCTATCTGTGCGACCACGCTCAGTATTACCGCGCCAACGCCACTGTGGTTACTGCCGCCGCTATGCAGAAGCCGCCGACCAATTTAAAATCGCCAATCAGGGACTTCTGCCAATTCAGGGACTACTGCATATTAAGGGACTTCTGCCAATTTTCGTTGTGGTCGCATCCCATTTCGCTGCCATCGCGTACGTCACCGTCCAGTTGTGCGGTCACTTGAAAGAGAGAGAGGGGAAAAAATAGTGAACGTTTAATCTTTGAGAGAATGAGGGGGGAAAAATATTATTTTTTTTCCTCATAATTTGTGCTATTCGTTCAGTTTTGGACTTTTAAATCCGTGGTGCGCCTACTACGAAATACGAAATCCGTGTGCGAAAAAAAAAATCCCCCCACGAATATGGAGCGAGCGAGCGAGCACGCGACCACGCCGTTCCGTGTGTGCCCGGATTATTTTTGCTGGATGCCGGAACGTGTGCCGGATCGCACGGCGGAATCGGCGGTGTGGTCGACGTGTGCGTGTGTGTGTTTCCTATGGATGTTCTCGCTCTGGACGATGTATGGTGATGAGGCGGACTGGCTTTTAGAGAAGTGTCTCAAAATGAGTTTTTCCCCCTCCGGCGAATTCATCGTCCCGTTCTCTCGTCCCCATGGATTCTCTTCGGCTTTACCAAATGAACAATGTACGTGTGAGAGATCGAAAAAAAGCAAAATGGTCCCCCTGTCTTCTTTCCCCACATACACATCTACGTCTTCGGTCGTGTCGATTGGTCATGCCATTCTTTGTGGACTTTTCCTATCTTGGTCGAGTTGGTTTTGCTAAAGAACTGGCTGAGAGAAGGGCGGGCGAGGCACCACCCAACGGTGTTCCTCACCCGTTTCTTGCTCTCTATGGGGACTTGTTTTGTGGCGAACCCTCGAAAAAAATACCCGAGAGTTTGGTCATCGCGTGTTCCGTGGGGGTGTTGGGTTCGTGTTTACGCAATCGCAAAAAAATTAAATCTACGACCCGATGTGCAAATTTTGCTCACATCATAGCAACTATGTGCACATACATACACAAACAGCCGACAAAATGGGTAGGTTTCTTGTATCTCTTTCTAGTTATACATATATATCATTGGGGTTTTTTAACTGTCGAGTTTCGTTACTTTTTACAGTGTCCCAGAAGCCCTCTCGTTTTAAAAACAATTTCATCATTTTACAAGGTCGCTGTAACAGTATCTGCCACTTTAAAATTTAGAATTGTTTCCACAAACGATCTTGTGAAATTTTCTCGCAAAACGTTCTAAATTTTTCGGCTGTCATAGTTTGACAACCACATTTAAAACCAGCGATCTCCTTAATTTTGTTTACTTTTATTTTACCCAATATTTGACACAAGTAGCTAAAAGATAAACTATACTCAGCAATTGTTTTAGGCCTTTTAGAAAAAAATGGAAAACAATTGTTTCCTTTCGTGGACAGCTCAGAGTTTATTGAGATTCTAAAAATTTAGAGTTGAGAATTTTGCGGGAAAAGGCACTTTACATATAAACTGAAAAGAACCAGTATTTCGTAAAATATAGTTTACACCATCTTCTTTCCCGCAGGGCTCTGTGTAGGGATCGATCTAGTTAGGAAATAATAATAAATGATTCGGTGTTCGTCGGGTTTTTGTGTGTCGAGTGCCCCAAGTGTTCTAATTTTTGATCGTGTTGTTGTAGGAGACGCAGCCACCATCGAGACGACGATGACTACAGCCCGCGAGCTAAGCGGGGTCGTGGAGACTACTACGAAGGTCTTTCACTCACGTCAAAACCTCAATTTGTTCCAATTTGTGTTGCGTTATTGTTTTTGAATATTTGCAAGTGGCTGGCGGGGGTTGTCGACTGTTGCGTGGCGAAACTGAAGCGAACTCTTGTTGTTATTGCGCTAAATTGATTACATTTGAATTGACACTTTCAACGTGTTTATTTCGAATAGAACAATTTTTTAAAAGATTACATTTTGTTCAAAACAATGTGTAAGAAAATAGGTTTTAGTGACAAACTTTCGCTTTTGATTAAGTAATTACCTATGTATATATATATATATTTATTTATTTATCTTAAATAGGAACTTGTTTTTGATTTGGCAAGAGAAACTTTAAAATTGCCAGTTACGATGACCATTTAGCAAACAAAATTTGATATAATAGAAACTTTTCGCCATTGTCGACAACCCTGAGCTACTAGTACATGCAAGTTGCGACGGATTTTTGTTAATTTTTCTGTTCTTTTTGTCTTCGAACAACTAGGTGTTTATAAAGATACTCGTCACGACAGGTACTTACAACCTTTTCTATGCCTTTAATTTTATCTGAATTGTCACTGTCCAGATTGTTTATTCCTTCCATGATAACTAATCACCTATTTCTCTCCCTTTTTATCATTTTTCTTCAATGCTGTGGTTTGGATAAAGATCGCCCATGAACCGGTTCAGCATGCGACGTGATTCTATGATGAATGGGGTAAGACCAAGTGGTTATACTCGTATTTTCGGTTTTTTTTCACCTGATAGCTTGAGCAATTTTGTCGAGTCGAATTTGCAATTTTGACAAGCCGTTTGTTAAAGTTTATTTATAATTTAATTTTATTAATTTTGTTTCAATACGTTAGAACTATCCCGACTATATGAGAGACTTTCACAGCCGGCCTCCGGTGCCGCCCATGCCTTACGGACCGCCGGTAAGTGGTGTTCCGTCCAAAGAAGTGTACGGGTAAAGTGCATGCAGCTAATGCCATCCCGTTGAAGCACTTGGACTAACTGTGTTTTTCCGACGGCCACCTGTCCATAAAGCACTTGAGGTTTAAACCTTAATTTTTAGCGCGTTTTTCTCTCTTGTTTAGCGCATTATTACGTACCGATGGCTCAGTGGGTATGTCGACATCCTACGAAGCCGACGGTCCCGGGTTCGATTCCCGGCGCAGGCT
>JAUJYS010002081.1:0-15598 GCA_033995665.1 Melogona broelemanni
AAGCCTGCGCCGGGAATCGAACCCGGGACCGTTGGCTTCGTAGCATGTCCCCATACCCACTGAGCCATCGGTTCGAACAAATAACAAACGATAAAGATACTTGAAAGTGTCCTGTCACTCGCATTCTTATTGGAATTCCCAGTTCAGAAGTGTTTAAGGCACAGCCGGATTGCTACAGTATTCCACCACCCCTCAGGCAAAACCAAATTTCGAAACAATTATTTACTGAGATGTTCGCTAGATTGGCACATTGGCACTCGAGCAAAAACGTTTGGTCACGGCGTTAATAGCTGCGATTACACCACTGAGCCATTCGATCGTGAAACCGCGGAAAAAACCAAATGTTCCAAGTCGCAAGGTGTCTTTCAGTCAACCAGACTACTCTCATTTTACGTACTGGCAGTTATCCTTCCCCACCTTGCCGCCAAAAACCAGACTCCATCTAGCAAAAAAAATAAAATAAAAAAGCCCACCACCTTCAAAAATACAGCACAAAAAACGAAGTACTAACCTATAAAAAACCGCATCAACGATAAAGGCAATATTCCTATATTTCCACCCATTCCCCCCCAACAAAGTCATCAAACGGGAAGGGCATCGCTGGTTTCCGGGCGGAGCGTTTTTTTTGGGGGGTGATAAAAATACGTAGACAATACAATAACAACGCGTGGCCCCTCTTGTTGGGGACAAAGAGCTTCACCTAGCTCACCCCATACATCTCCCTGCCCAACTTTATGGCCGCCATTTCCTGCCAGCCCTTTTATTTCATAAGCGCGCGCCGTATACATTTACACGTGTATCACTGCACACTGTATTAGTCGGCACGTATGGACAGACAGCATATATAATTAACCAATTAAACGGGAGATAACTGCATGCTTAATTGAACTGCGCTATCCATTTTCCACGCATGTCGCTGGTTTTGACGAGGCGGGCGAGAGTGTTTTCTGAACGTGCCTCACGCCAGCAATAAACGAAAAATTAACATTGAATGAATGTAGCTTAAATAACCACAACGTATCAGATATGTAGAAGATCTTCTCCATCACGGTGACAATCTAACTAAAAATAGCTCCAGTCAGCAGAGAACAATCTGTGATTTACGTTTTACGTCACGCAAGAGAAAATGAGATTCAGGTAAATTCGTAACGGCCATGTTGTTTCACGTGTTGGACATCTTAATGCTATCGCCAATCGAGAAGAGTGTATGGGAGGGGGCGTTGTCAATTTTGGGAGCTTCTGCTCGAGAAGCCCACTTGGATAACCTGCTACAGTAGGATTGCCCAACGCGAAGATGTCAATATTTGTTCTGTATCAAGTCATTTTCAGACACCGTTTTTGCGCTATAACCGGGGGTCAAAAAATATTACCAAATAAAAATATTATGAGCAACGAGTTCATCAATGTTCGTCCGCGGCGCGCGTCCGCCATCACAAAAAGAAAAGGTGGTGTTCCTGTTGTGACGTTGGCGTTCTTTACCTTGAGACGCCGCCTCGTCGCGTGCAAAAAAAAAAAAAAAAAAAAAATAACGCGCGCGTTACAACGGAAATTAATCCTTCCCGCGCGGCAACATAGTGTCGCAATAGCCATAACGTTCGGGGAGGGCTATAATTTGGCAAATGTCAAACAGCGCGATGCCTCGAGGTTACGAGACACGGACACCTATTTTCGAATAGTGTATCTTAATTTCTGGCGCCGTTGGCAAACGCACGTTCGTTGTGCTTTTTTCTCCTCCCCAACAGTTCTAAATACTCGTGAAACATTCACTCTGTCACTCAAATTTATAATATTCACTAACCCACAAAGTCAATTGAAAATTACAATGATTTGAGAGACATTATTCAAGGTGCGTTCAAAAGTTAACGTTAACGGAATGGCTCGTCATGCGTTCATCGTTCTAGCAAAATTTCAATTTCAATTTAAACAAAATTAATACAACTTAAAATATATTTTCGAATAAATTTTAATTACTGACCAACTTAAAAAACCAAAAATTGTAATATCAAATGTGAAAATAATTTTTAACTTTATCGTACGTTACAATATACAGTTCTGCCATATTTATTGCACATCTTTCACACGTACTTGTACATGTTTTTGAATGGCTTAATTATTTTTAATTAATGCCACCAAGGCACCAACATCCGACAAACGGAGCCTAAATCAAATTGGATGCATACGGTACATGTAATCTGTTTTGCATTCGAATGATACTGCTGCAGCTGGCCATAACCCCAACTTAAGATGGCAAGACAGAATGAACTGCGGGCCGCAAATGCGGCTACAATAAATATATATTTTTTGCAACAGAACGAAAGTGACGAAAAACAACGGCAGCGTATTCCGTCATTGCTCTACGGATAGCCGGCATCAACTACCGTCATCGCCGGCGCCATTACACAAGTATGGCGGAACATGTGAAACAGGAAACCCGATTGGTCGCAATCACACGGCCGGTTAGAAGTCGCCCCCGAAACAAAAACATAATCGCTTCGGCCACGCCACTTAAAAAAAAGTACAAACTCAAGCGCACATTCACCGTGTTACACACATCATGTAACACCGAGAGCGAACACTAGGCCAGTGTCACCAGGTATGCTTGTACACATACACGAGGGAGGAAATGCACGTACAGGAAGGGTGGACAACGCCGACAACCAGGAATAATTTGCATTGGCCTACATCCGTTGCAGAGAGAGAGAGAGAGAGAGAGAGAGAGATATTCCGCGATGCATAATGTAACGCTTACCGCCTAACAATCGAACAGCATCAATTGGTTTTATTTTATGCGCGCGCAGAACCGTAGCACGACCGTGAATTTGCCGTGTCCAATGGAATATAGTCATGTTGTTTATACAGTTAAACTCACAGCGCACAATGAAACCGTTTATCTGATCGGTAAACAGCGAAGCCTATTATGCAAGTGGGATGGAAAACCCCTTTCCCGGAGTTGGTTCTGGTTACAGGCTTACAGCAACGCGTTTTGAGTGGTGTTGCTGCCCCTGAATGGGACGCGCATTGGCAATCACTGACGGCACGCATAGTGGGCACGTGGCGCCATCTATTGGACAGGGGATGCAACTCGAAAATCCTTGGATGCATTCATCGCTTGTTTACATAATTTCGGTTTCTTTAATGCATTCGCGGTGCCAACGTGAATATTTATTAGTTTATCACTTTTTGAAACAAAAACAAAATACCTAAACGAGAAACAAGTGTGGAAAAACCTGTTCAGTTTGTTTTTTGTGGAAACACTGTTGAAAATGGGATTTTTTATTTTGTCCCAGGGCGCCTGAATGATGAGGAAATCCTGATCTGCATTGCCAATGAACATAAGTTACATACAAAATTCCAGACAAGAATTTTATTTTAACAGAAACAAAACAACTTTTTGTTTGTAGCAGACGAAAGCGTGACGTACGGGGCTCAGTATATATAGAATTTCGTTGGTAATTTTCCTACCAATATTATTTTCAACCAAACGAAGATCGTATGTCGCAACATACGTGCTCGTCGTAACAGGAGAGGTAAAGCCATCGAGGTAAAAAAGCAGGACTAGTTACGAAATACGTAATAAATGGCAATGTTGTTTGGTTGTTTGGTATTCCGCGGTGACCGCATACTCAAACTTCAGTCCATGATTTACATGACGGGACTATAAGGAGTTAACCTTTAGTTGTTGGGAACGGAGTGGAGAGGGTGTGGGGTTCGCAGAGATAAAACGAAGAAAAAAAAATCTGGTTACACTCGTTTCGTCGTCGTCGAAACAATGAGACAAACCCGAGCTAGGCGCGGTGTTGCAAAAACACAGACCGTGCGGTTGAGCAAGATTCTCTTTTTCAAGGTAATACGAGAGAGCGAGAGGGTTTCGAACGAATTCTTATTATGCGGTGATCTTGGGTGCCCGCCACCATTTTTGTTTACCCAGAAATGTAACGTGAATACTCTGTCGGTCACCACACGTGTGTTTTCGTGGATAAACAGAAAGCGTGGCTCCTCAGTGAGTCATCAGAAAATGACTAATCCAATCTTCTGCGACATTAAATCGGCGGAATCTTTTGACAACAATCACAACAGTTCTCGCGAAAAGATGGTGGTGCAACTGTGTACACCAAGACAGGTGTATTAATGAATGAGAAAATGAAAGAGAACTTAGTGATTCAATAAAAATAGGTTAAAATTCAGTAAAATTATGTCCGATGCTCAGTTACGAGAACAGAAAGCATGCCTACGAAATTTCTATATACAACAGAAGTCGTTAGGTTCCATACTTTGACGTTTACATAGTTCGATCACTTTATTCTCAGAACTGCCGACATCCACGGTGCATTTTTTTTTTTTAATTCACCGTAGCGCCTAGTGCACTACAGGAATATTGCACCCTCGAGTCTCTTTGGAGATATGTGAGAGGCAAGGAAGGGAAGGGAAGAGGGATGCAGCTGGAATAGCCAGACTGCAGGATCCACCCCTAGGCTCTTGACTCCCTAATGGAAGCTCAGGGGTGGCGCCAGTTCCCCAGGCTAACGAATAAACGAAAGCCTGCGCCGGGAATCGAACCCAGGACCGTTGGCTTCGTAGCATGTCCCCATACCCTCTGAGCCATCGGTTCGTACAAATTTAAGACCGAGGTTTAGGCCTCCCGCGGTTGCCCCACTGCTAAACTTTTTTTTATCCGATAAGGAAGACAAATAAAAAAACAATCTACCCCTAAAATAAACGGTGCACGGGTGGCCGCCAAGTCTGTTATCCGCGCCCGGCCCAGATACAAAGTGGCGACGCCGAGTTTAGGGATGGAAAAACACGCGACGCGCATTTTACGAAACGCGTGGAAGGAGGAGGGGAGGGTAAAAAAGATAGGCGCGCGCGAAAAGCCACCGCCGAAAAAAAAAAAAAAAAAAGCGACGCACCATTTATGGAAAAACCCATGGCGGGAACGCCAGAGACGGTTTGGCGCCCCCAAACCAACTTCCAAAACGAGAGTCCGAGACATCCGGTCTGGTAAGAACAAACTCGGCGCACAAATACAAATACAATGTATTTTCGTTTTGTGGGAGATATATGGAGGACGGACTGACGACACACCAACTGTATTTACATACGCGATCTCTTTACGATTGTTTACCAATGAAGCGTTAACCCGTCACGATCATGATGACAACTGCAGCAGCAGCGCACACCGTTTGCAATAATAATAATAATAATGCGCCCACGCGGTTGGTTCGCTTTCGGTGGGCCATAAAATTGTTGACGAGGATTGTGAAAAATATTATTTGGTGGGGGTGAGGATGCCAGATGTTGTTTGTGTCTTGAGATTACCAGTGGGGAGGCGGGTTTTGCATGCAAAGTTGCGCGGATGTCGCTAATCTTGTTGACCGTTAATTTCGTTGAGAAATCGGGCGCGCGCACAACACTGCCGAAATGATTTATTAATTTTAATTTAGGAACGCAGCCAATATGTCGCCTCAAACCAAATCGAACCCGAAATCGCTAGCTAGTTCCGCTGACTTGGTTCCATCAGGAATGCAATGTGCACCGGAGATAAAGAAAGGCAATTTGTGGAAGAACGTGTAGTCATTACTGAGATGAAGGCGAATTCCTAATATCGTGCCAACAGAACTGGGCGTATTTCGTCGGTTTTCTCTCTAACGACTATCGCATGAAAAGACGGGTCTATTTATATTTTGCATAGAACTGTTATCTGAGATTTCGTTGAAGATCTCATTGAAGAAAAGTTGAACATTCTATGAACTACTGTTGTTGGGTTTTCACGGAAAACACGGAAAATAATTGCGAAATATTCATCAGACATGACTGACTTTTCAGAATCTACGCAGTGCTTGGAAATATTATCCTGCACTATATATACTGGCTATACAACACATTCCCGTACAGAGCGGTCGCGTACTTGAACGTAATAAATTGATTAAAATTAAAATGAAACAAATTTAAAGGAATAATTACGGTATATCGTTCTTTGATAATTATATTTACAGCATCTATAATCGATTCATCATTTTCTGGATGCCACCAATAGACAGCAGGAGTGAATTTTCTAATACGAACATTCCTTCACATCAAGTGCCAAATTTATTGAAGCTCGTTGTTGCACATAAAAAATTGGGCGCGCTATAATTTCACCTAATTAAAAATCGCGTCATCACATTTAATTACACTGGATAATTGACATCCCATTAGAACCCAACAGAAAACTCTATCGAAACCGAATTAAGTGTCATTGCCGATTCGCGAGATTCCACAGCTAGCACGACTCGCCATAAAACTTCAGAGTTCTAGGCAAAAGTGGGGGGGAACCCCGATCACAACAACAGAGCAAGCGAGGGCAAACGAAAAAAAAAATGTATGCATTCAAAATGGCGTGTTCGGAGCTCAGCCAATGGCGTCACTCCTTTCCCCCCCTCCACTCCGGCGGCGCAGAGGCCAATGCGCATGCGCACCAGCATTCGCCTATCGCGCGAGCTGGAACCGGTGAGAACCGGCGCGAGCGGTTGAAACTCGGCACACAAAAAAAAGCGGAACACGCCGTCCAAACGTATTCGAAAAGCCGACGAGGCAATCAAATTCAACAGAGCGCTTTCCTCGCTCTCCCGCCTCTCTATCGAGCGCGTGGGCGAGGAGCAAGGGAAGGGAAATACACAACAAATACTCTACAAACGGGCCTCTGACAGGGATGACGTAGAAAAATGAAGGTGTGGAGAACGGACAGTGGCGTGACTCTGCAAGGTATTGGCCGTTTGCACAGAATTAAATGGCGTCGTAACGAATTCTTTTCTTGCCCCGTTGTTCCTATCCACGACAGAAAGGTCAACTGAAGCTCGCAAAAAATGACAATAAAAATTATCAGCCCTAATAATGGCAACGCCATCTAGTAATAAGGTGAAATGAAAATAGATTTAGATTTAGATGAGGCTAGAGCTAGAGTGATAGCAGTCGAAGACGAGAAACGAAAGTTAAGAGTCAAAAATTGTCTCCCCAACATTGGCGAAAGTTGGGCGACAGGAACGCCATCTAGAGATAGGACGAGCAGCGAATAGGTAAAAGGGAAGGCCTGATGCAAGCGTGGCAGCTGTTATCCCCATCTCCCCTTCTATATTCCATGGCCACTCTCTGGGAGGCCCGAGCGGGGTAAATGTCGCCATTTTCAAGAGGGGGATTTTGGAGGATCTTTTGGCCGACTGTACGATATCGAAGTACGAAGTTGAGCAACGTGAAACGGAATAAGAAGTACAGAATAGAGGAAAGAATCCCAAAAAAAAAATTTCACTTCACCTTGAGCATAAAAGGAAAAATAGTTTAACTCCAAACCAACAGTGAAATATCAGATACATTGAATGATACAAGGGGTGAAACCCAGGACAAGACTGGGATGAAGACGACTTTTGAGTTGGCGGGACTCAAACAACATTCGATACAACTGCATGGCAACGTCATTGATTGATTGATTTTATTTTTCTCTGAAAACAACATTGGCTGGCGGAAAATAAAATATTCATTTCGATACAAATCAGATAGAAAAGGGAAGAAAAAAAAGGATCCAACCAAGTTGCCAGGCAGTTTCTTTTAACTCTATCGTGAAGTGGAATTGAAAGTAGCCACCCGGCATCGGCAATACCTCAAATTGAGCTCCACCAAATCAGTTAGTCAAACACACGGGGTGGCAAATTGCGTGGGTGTCAATTGTCGCGTAGGCGGTGGACGCGACGCCCAGAATATACCGACGGCGCAAAGAAAGGGGGGAAAAAATCGGGCAAAAGGAATGGCGAGCGCACGAGGTGAAAATGGTGCAAAGCTGTTAACCGACTTTTCCTTTTTCAAAATGGAAAAAAAAAGTGGTTTAAAAAAAACCAGCAACCCCCAACAACAACAAAAAAACAGGTGACGGGAGAGAGTACGGAGCAAAGATGGCGGTGGCGACGAACAACGACCGACGCCGCCCGCCCCAGAGATATCGAATAACTCAGGAACGGCAGCCAGCGTGGTGTCGGCACTATCTGCCCGCATTCCCCGGCAAGACGAAACTCTCAATCTCGGGGAGGAGGAGGAGGAGGTCGACGAGCGCGCGCGGATCATCGTCGCTGATACTGAGCGAGGAGTTCAGTCACTTTGGAAAAAGACTAAAAATAATTGACACCAGGTTGCACAGACTTACACGTGAAAAACCTAACCGTTTCTAAACCTGTACAATGGGGGTGCATCTTTTACCAGCACGCCACCTAACTTAAAGAAGGCGAAAAAACTTCAAGAAGGCGATACCGACTTGCGACCGAGTCAACAACACCCAATGACAAGTCTGAAAGTATCACTAGATGGCGCTCGAAACAAAATTAACGAATACGAATTAAGCCCACTCACTCACAACGGAATATTGCGAAACGCAACATCATAACATTAATAAACCATTAAACACTACTCCAGAATCAAGATTGGCCAAAAGCAACCACCAAAAAGTTGACATTTCCAAGAATTGAAAAGCATGGGAAACCCCAGGTTTGAAGTTTGGACTCTAAAGGGGCGCGTAAAACATTGGAGATTGGGAGGTGACTGGTGGGGGTGGGGAGGGACACCCATTGAAAGGTGATGAGAGCGAAGCGCCGATGCAGCGCGAGCGCTCGATGATTAAAGCGAATGGAGTTGGCAGCCGACTGAAGGACTGATGGCTTTTATCGGGAGAGCGTGTCAGTAAGCAAAAGGGGGAGGTGGTGGGGACAGTGACCACAGTGGGGGTCTTCTGGAATTGGACTGATTCCAGAACAAGGAGCGCAGTTGTAGGGCGTCCTACATACATATATACAAAGAAGAAAATTACCCACTAGAGCCATATAATCTGTTGACAATTACATTTAGGGGGATGGCGGGGGAAGGGGCGTAACACTAACCGGTTCCACAAACAATGGATTTCAGAAAAAAATACAAGGTTCCAACGTCCCCATCTAATCAAAATGTTGTCAAAGCTGTTCGGGAAACCAGAAATTTCACAAGGAACAAAAGTTGCTGCAAAAAATACAAGGTATAGTTTTTCAAAGATACACTATGACAAGCAAACAAAACCAATCAATAAATGCATTCATTGTCTTTATTCATCAAAGATCATGTGTGATCATGAGCATGACAGTCGTTTAACTGTATGATTTGACACGAACATTTTTATATTAAATTTTAATATTTGGAAGACAAAAAAAATTGTTTGCGCCAAAAAAAAAACTGTCAAATCATCGTGTGACTTTTTACCAATTAATTAAAAAATGCAACAGCCGATACTCGATTGTCCGTGAAATCTAATTAGAAATCAGTGTTACCCGATCGGTACAAGTTTCCAAGTTGGTAACCCCAAACATGCCTAATAAATATAACCTTCAATGAAGTAACTGATACCCTTGGCGATTGCATCTGAATCTCGCGAACCAAGAGGTCAATGTTGAGACATTACATCTTGTTACATTCCTGAAAAAACAAATCAAGGGTACTCGAACAATCCCAGACTGGCCTTAGATTGGCTGATAAAGCCATTGCAACACGTTTGACTCGAGCGTTTTGTCGCTGAGGTGGAGCCACCACAGTCTCTGCCAAAATCTACCGTTATTTACTATACCTGTCAGAGATGTACCATGCTCTTCACTAACCAATGTAATTTCAACATGGGCGCACCGATAGTAATATATCATTTAAGAACACAAAGGACATCAAAACCATTTTTTTTATGAATGTCAGAATTTGAATTTTATAAAAAGTGACACAACCATGAACGTTTGGTTCATGATTGAACAAAAAAATATATATTTGGCGACGCTATTTGAGACGCCGCCATATTCAAAACTTTGTAATCAAATCAACTGTTAAAGATGACGACGCGTTTTCTCCAAATCGGCGAAGTGAATCCAGATCCCCACTCACCCATCCAACAGCAACGACATCCCCGACAACCGGTGATGGATAGATTCCATCGTCCAATGCCCCGACAACTAAAAAAAGTTCCATTTTTTGTGTATCTCCTGCGGCGTTTATGAAAGGGAGAAAAGTAATTGTTGAGGTGGGTGGTGGTGTTGGTGTTGGTGGTGGTGGAGAGTGGGGGGGGGGAAGGCGAACGATGCCAAGGACAGGGCATGTACCTGTTGCGATCGATATAGGCCCATGCTGAGGTGGATGGAGAAAATGTGGTGGGGAGTATATCCCCCACCCCTCCTTCTTCAGTCATTCTCGACAACAAACGAAGATGGAGCACACTCCACGTGTCACACTTGGCGCGTTAACGAAACAAATTACTCGAGGTATAGCAAACACGTGGAGACAAGGAGGCGGGGCAGAATTTACTGGCAACCAACCGTTCGGTTGCGTTTTAAATGTGGTGGCATGGACATAAACAACCTAGTCGGGAGCTGAGAACGGATGACGTTCAATTCCAAGGTTGAAGCCGGCTCAGCAGGAATATATCGAGGGGCTTCGAAATTTAGAGCGGTTCAATAACGCCTCCGGATTACAAAATTGACTCAAAAGAGGTGAAAATTCATAATTCCACAATTAATGGTGGCATACGCACTTTCTACTGAAATAAAAATGCCACCACATTTTGAAAACTGGTGATTTTGACAGCACACACAGCAGGCAGTTTGCGAAAAACATACCGTCTAGTGACTAGCTAGTTACATTCACACGTTAGTTTATTCAACGTATTATTTTTACACGTACGTTCAATTAACGTACAACACGTATAGTCTCATTTGGCACGCCTATAACACAATATTTATCGCAATTCACTATACAGGCCGTATATGTGTGGTATTGCGTAATAACTGTGCTTTGGTTAGAGTTAAGACAGCTGGGAAGTAGACATTGGATTTCCGTTATCAACATACCATCCCGTAAAAGTAACAGCCCGGGCTAATATTGTACGACAATCATCTCGATAACAATTACTCTATAATATATGAAACGTCAATCAGGTACACAATTTTTAAGTGGGTGAGCTTAATTTCGCAAGCGAGGTACTATTTTTAGCCCCTGCTCCCCTCGAGATGCATTATATTTAGTGTACAATCGATTGCTCATCGACAACAACCTTCCAAAAATACAGATAAACGCCTCCACAATGTGTCACGATGTCTGTCGCAATTTAGGGTGGGCATTGTTTCGGAAATTTTCCATATTGATTTGGCACTGCTTACAGCACTCAAAACGGGCTATTTTCAATTTTTATGGCCTATTTTTATCAGGGGCAAAAAATTCAAGAGCAGTCAGAGGAATGAATGGGAGTATGATGGATTGGATACGCGTATGAGCGCCGCGCTTAAATATTAGGTGGCGCAATTTTCGCCAGTTGGTAAGTGATCGACTTATCGTCGCCGCTAGAGGCCATCAAATCTCGATTTAAAATAAAAAAAAGGATCATCGATCAACAATTCCCTCAACGAACCATCTCAGAAACGGCACCAGAGGGCACCAATATCAGTTACGCACAGAGACCATACCCGATCACGTACGCAATAATCATGGGCATTTCGTTATCAGCCCAATCTCTCATGTACAAACTGGCCGGGTCCGGGGCCAAGAGGCCACGATTAGCATGTAAATGGTCATCGTATCATGCGCGCATATTGTTTCGTAATTGGTCGATTGTATTTGTTTTTAAAAAAAATCATAAATATCACACTAATCTATTTTTAACCGGCGACTTATCATCACGTGACCTTTACGTGACCTTGACGTCACATATTACCACGCCGGTGGCTCCTCCACCCACCCCACCCCCACAACTCAAAGCTAAATCAAAGAGCAAACAGCAGAACTGACTGCAGATTAGGCTATCTGGCCAAACGACTACTGTCGGTTAGAGGTATCATATAGCCTTGGCTGTCCAGCCAATCATTCCTTATTCAGAAGGCGTTCTCAGCATGTCCACGCGATGGATATCGGTGGCTATCGTGTCCGACAGGACCGGGCTGAGTTTTGCGGAAATAAATCAAGACGTACCCTGGTCAAATTTTGACAGTTTGGCCCATCCAGATTGGATACGTCAATATCCAAATGAAGATCGAACCGCAATAATTTTTAATTTCCTGTTCACATGAGGAATCCAGGAAAATTTGCAGATGATATTTCCACTTGAATATTAATTTTCTTTGCCCTGTAAACATTAGCTATCTTCATAAAATTCACAGAATGAAACTTTACAACGAGGTGAATGTGGAACCCCTTGATACTGTTCGCAATCACGAAACGGTTTATTTTACTAGCTAGATAATAGATACTACCAGTGAAATATTCTTGTTAAAGTTGGTTCAGTTGTAACATAGTCGCTCAATTCAACCACAAATTCATCTTTTAAGACGTTTGCTTCTCTCAGTGTACATCCATTCGGAAGAGTGTAAATATGGAACCGGTCAACCCGTTTTTACAAAACGGGGATCCATCCGCCAGCCATGCGGGCCGGCGCAACCTGTCCAGGTATAATGGACCGGCCTGGCTATATGGCGAGCAAAACGCCGCGAATGTCAAATTTTGTGCCGCACATCAAGCATCGTATCTCTATCCCAGGCGCAAGGTCGAACCAATGACGACACCGAATATATTACCCGCGCGCTAGGCTTAACACCCCGTACACCTGCGCCGGTGCTATGGCGTCAGGTGGAATGGCGGCGGCGCTCGAGCGCTCGGGCGCAATTCATCTTCAACCAGCGGGAGCGACGGGCCTGCAAAATTACGCGAACTCAACAACAGGGCGACGCGCGCGCGCTCGCCAAAAAAAATAAAAATAGACACCCACGTCCTGTAATTGCTGTGAAAGTGACCGCGAAATAATTGTGAAAACTCCCTTGATGCGACCAGTGAAATTATCGTGCCGCAGCCGCTGCCATAATTTCTATCAATTGCCGGAAAAATTGTCCGCCCCCTTAATTCACGCGACAGGCGCCTTTCGGGCAAAACTGCGCAGCAGAATATCACCTGCATTCGGAACCCTTCCCCCTCTACCAATTTTAAAAACGGTACCAGAACATTTTTTGCATTTTTTTTTTGTTATAAAAATTAGTTTGATGCAAAATTTTGTTGAAAAAAAGTGTTGCAAAATCAAATTATAATTTTCTTTAAAATATATTTATGACTTCCCCTCCCCACATTTACCAATTTTCCAAACTGTCAATCATTAATTTGTATAAGAAATAAAATTACAATTTTGCTTAATAATAAAATTCTAAATTTGTTCTGTCAAAATGCCCAGTTTGCGTTCTGCCATCCTTTACCCAATCATATTCTGGATGCCCTGGATCACTTGATATTAAAACACATGCGGTAAAATGTGCTCAGCCTAGCACCTACCAACCTAGTGACGTAGCCAGTCTGCCCACATCAGCTCGGATGTACCCAGAAAGCCAACCAAGCTACATGTGTACAATTTTGATCAGGCCAACGTCCTATGCGCACCCAGTGAGAAAATATCCTAAATCATATCATTGAATGCACATTAGAATAATACATACTCGTTGGTTATTACTACACCATATAAATATAGTCGCTGATTCATGCGTACGGCTCGAATAATGACAATCTCTTCTGGCGACCCAGATGTCGTATCACGCCATTTTTATGCAAATCTGCTCGCCAGGTGGCGCTCACACCTCGACGTTGAGTCATTGCTCAACAGGGAACATGCAAATGTAGCGTATGCGGATTCCATTCATTGTTTTCGGTCATATAAACTCGACCGGAAGCCGGACTAGGAACAGCCTGCGCGCCACGCGCCCAACCGGAAGCGAGCCCACGCGTTGCTCTCTGCTCTTCCTTCTAGTCATTGAACGTGTGCCAATATCGTTTAAATTACGGTGCTTTTAAAATTACGGTCTGCAACTCGAATAGGTCAAACAATTTGTACGTCAGCGAGTGGGCGCAGTGCTTTGACACAAGGTGGCGCACATTTCGTCAATTGGCAAGGTGACAGTACGTCTGAGTATTTTGTGATAGCGAATGCCGAGTATCAGTGCGGGATGGCGATCGGGGAAGAACAAAATTCGCTCTCAAGAAGCTTCATGTCCGTGTCAAATTTTTACTATCGTTCCAAATTGCATCTAAAAAATCCAAGTAGTTAAATATTGTTGGAGAACGACAGTAAAATATTTTTAACCAGTCATTATTTAAACCAAAATTAACGCTGGTGGCATCTGGAACAATTTTGAAGCGTTTTTATTGTCGAACATCTGTATCGGGCCGCACCCGCACTAACCAAATATGCACAGTACATGGTAATGTGTTTTCATGCTCATTCCTATATTAATTATTCATTCACCAACACTGGTTGATCTCTGCCAAAATTTCGCAACGTTTTGGACAAACGGTATTAATTATTTTGCTTTTTCTCAATTAAACTCCATTTTTTTTACTTTTGCGTAATTTATTAAATAACTTTTTAATTTACTTTCAACTTTCACTCACAAGCTGAGAATTAATGCAATGGGGAGTAGGATAAGAGTCACGTGGAAAAATGTCACAAATTAATTTCATTATTTGGCTCATAGGCCACACACACCTCCAGCAATGTGGAATCGACCATGTTAAGCCCCCGGGTAGTAGCATTTAATTTCGCACCCTGTAGCCATATCGGCCGCCATATTTGCCGTGTATACATCACACACCTGCCATTTACGAAAACGGCGAATGTAACGCGACCGTCATTAAAAATAACAGGGTATAAAAAAACACTCGCGAGCGTCCCCTAGCGATCGCTCGGCCGAAGTAGCAACCGGATGTGAGTTTGGCAACCGTTCGCCAAAAATATCGGCTATAAATAGCAACAGAATCTCTCACGCGGGAGTTAAGAACAAGTCGGGGGGGGGGGGGAGGAGTTAAATCAAAAATGTTGCCAACGGCAACACCTCGGATATGCTCCTGGCATAATGCAAAGACAATAACAGGAAAAAAGAACGAGAGGTTGGTGTAAATATCGCCCCACACCCCCACACGCCGAAGCCCCCACAAATCCACGGGGGGCTGATACAGGAACATACAACTGGCACACAAACGTTGTTTCTGCATAGTCGGGGAAAACTAAACCGTTCTGACTTTCGGGTGTTGGACGGTTCGTGTGAATGCATGCAATGGTAATTTTGACTACCTTAGCCTTCAACCCAAAAAAAAAAATCGAGAAAGAAGCCAAAGGAAAAATGGCGTCTGAACGACAGAGGAATAGCTTTTAATCAAGACAATACACTTGCGTGAACTCACAATTACAATTGTGACTGATTGATGTCTTAATCTTAATAGCACGATTCCATAGTTCCGTATGAGAGAGCGAGTCTCAGTGCACATTTCAAGGCAAATTCAGACTCAATTTATTTGCATCTTTAGCTCGTATTGGTTACTAGTACAAACAACAACTTGGCCAAACATATTTTACCAAAAAAAAAAACAATGTTTACAAAGACAAAACGAAATAATTAATTTCGTCAGGGCGTCCGTCAAATTACGGCCTGTGTTCCAGTCGCAATAAAAAAATTAAATGTCTCTGATTTGATTATTTTTTTTTTTTTTTTTAAATCACCGTAGCGCCTAGTGCACTACAGGATTTTCTGCACCCTCGTGTCTCTATTGAGATATG
>JAUJYS010002082.1:0-15591 GCA_033995665.1 Melogona broelemanni
TTCATGTTATGTTTTTGGTTAGGTAAGTCAGTTTCGCTACGCACCCCACTCGACACCGTATTTTCAGGTCGCTCATGCCTTGAACGTGTAACTTAGCCCAAATTTAACAAACGTTTTTTTTAAATTAAATTCAATAGGTGGATGTCATGTGCGGCCCCCGCCACAAGACGGCGTTCCCCCGGTTGCCACCTCCACCTTCTGGCAGCTTGACTGTCGTACTGGTCTGTGGACCACCCTGCGGTCCATGATGCATCCGCGCCGCCTGCATGCTCTGGTAGCCGTTGACCACAAAGTCTACGCCATCGGTGGCAAATCGGATCGACAACGGTCAGTCAAGTTGAGTTCACGAAATTTAGCTTTAAAGGTGTTTTTTTGTATTGGAACGATTCACCCAATTTAAGATATACCGGTACACATCTATGTCGTGGTCATCTCACCCCATGAAAGATTAATTTTCAAGATAATGGTGGTTATTCGGTACATTAAGTTTAAACTAACGTTCTTGAATGATCGTCTTTACATTTTTTACATTTTTTAAATACTCGTAAATGATTAAAATAATGTGGCAAAATATTTAACCCTTTAAGGGTCAATGACGGTACCATCAGACAATCAAACATTTGCAACTGCAAACTCATGTTATCAGATATACCATGTTATCAGGTATTCATTTTCCCTACTTTTTTAAAAATACAAAGTTTATCACGCACAAAACGACTTGTGAAATCGAATTGGTGTGACCAACTCATTAAAAAAAAAACATGATGTCGCAATTGCACTTTAGACATTTATTTATGAATAATTTTATTTCAATACTATACCGGTACACGTACTAGACTAAATAAAGTGTAAGATCGTTGATATTTTACTGAAGAGGAACATAATCTGTAAAACCAAGGAAAACAGTTTTTTAATAATGATAACGGCGTAATGAGAATGTACGAAAGCATAGATATTTTCATCGCCAAGCGTTGGTCAATTAACATGCATTTGTAAGATTATAATGGGAGTTGATCTTTTTAATTAATTATTACAATTTGTTCCCGGTCTCTTCGGAAGGATCCTGGACGCGGTCGAAAGCTTCTGCCCAAAAGCCAACGCGTGGACGCCGGCCGGTGCGCTCAACACGGCCCGATGCGGTGCCGCCGTCGCCGTTCACCGCAACTCCATTTGGGCGTGCGGCGGAACGCGCGAGTACTCCTACTACGGCTGGAGAGATGCTGGAACGGTGTCCACCGACGCCCGATCGGTCGTCGATTCGATGGAGAACTACGATTCGATAGTGGATCGGTAAGCTTCAATCCCAAGTCGTTTACTCTTCCTTACCATAGTACGTCCCGTCTAGATTTGAACGTCCTGTCTAGCTCTGTGGGTGTGGCAACATACTCCGGAGCGGTCGGTCCCTGGTTCGATTCCCGGCGAAGGCTCTCGTCTATCCGATCCTGGGGTACTGTTGTCACCACTCATAGTCGATGCCTCGGCTGACGCTAAGGGGTGGCTAATTCCCCTTGTGCTGCCTGTTTGGCTTCTCGGGGGTGAAGGCAGCCGGGCTATTCTCGCTGCCACTCCTTATCCATATTCCTATTACAAATTGCGTGAATTACTTATTAGCATATTTTTTGTTTTAAAAATTAATTTTGTATTTAATATATTTTATTTTAAATAAATTTTACTTATCGATCATAGATCAAATTTAAATGTGAATCTAACACAAAGTTGTGACTTTAGAATGTCTGACATATTTTTATTCATATTTAAAATAACAAACGTTTTCAAACGCCAACAATTGTTTCAAATCTACCACAAAGTTGCGCTTGGGTAAAACTGTCCTGTTCGGAAGTTTATCTCAAGATTATGAATTAATTGTAAATTAATGGAGTTATGGATTACAGAATGATGATGCTGATTCCTGACTAAAGTTAAACAGATCTGAAGATAATATTGTCTATCCATAATTGTGACAAATGTCGTAGAGCCGTGGTAGCTTATTTGGCTACAGTATCAATTCATTACATCAATCATACTCACTTGAATCTGTGAGTACGTGTTCGAATCTTTGTCCCAGTTTATTATTATTTGGAGTTCGCCACAATGTTCCTTATCAGTTCCGGGATGTCCTGGTTCCATTACATTCCATCAATTCATTCCATCAATCACACTTACAGACGTCCAAACAGAATCGTAAACGCCCACAGTAAGGAATGAGCTTGTTGTGCAATGCAGGAAAACGCGCCATGTTAAGAGATGCATAATCAGGGGGAGCTTTTAGTGCAGCGCGGAAGCGCACCCGACATGGATGCTTTGCTTGTTTCGCTTCAAACATTTAAGAATAATTTTATTTACCGCGCTTTTTTCCATAAGACAAAAATGAAACTAAATTAAAAATAAATAAATAAAATAAAAATCCTGCGATCTATTTTTTTAACAAATAATATTTAACGACGTTTTAACTCGGTCGATTCTCTCACAACCCTTCTGGTAATTAAAAATTGCTAAAGCAATTATTTGTCAAAAGTACGTCATTGTAATTAGAACAAGTTGGTCAGTACAAATCTATTGTTGTAATAATTAATTATAATTGCCATGACAATTATTTAAATGCTATTGTTGCACATGAGGCACATGAGGCACATGCTGCACATGATGCACATGATGCACATTAAGAAATAT
Organism: Melogona broelemanni; assembly: GCA_033995665.1. Lineage (NCBI taxonomy): Eukaryota > Metazoa > Arthropoda > Diplopoda > Chordeumatida > Chordeumatidae > Melogona > Melogona broelemanni. The sequence continues at coordinate 2,671 of JAUJYS010002082.1, forward strand.
TGTTTCTTAGAAACAATAAGCTTTTAATACTGCGGAATAATGAGTTTTAATTGCATTTAAATATATGCTATAGCGGTAAGAGAAAATATTTCCACGTTTCCTTGTCCTGCAAACGCTATTTGACACATTGTGTTCTTAGATTCTGAATTCGGACTCCGGGTAGGGTGATAACAAAAATACTACAAAACAAATAATGAACCTTTAAGAGGTTTCTTCCGTGGCAGATGTGTGAATAAACACGGTTGTTACAAGACAATGAACATGTGTTTGAATAGAAGCCCATTTGAGCGCCACTACTAAAACACCCGTAAGCCGAGCTCAGCTTGCCAATGAACGCTCTGATGGAGGTACCGACTGTTTCTGGATAAAAATCGCCAGTTTTTGCCATAAAAAGTATAAAAAACCTCTTAAAAAATACACCACTCCGACGCGCACCAATAAAAAATGTGTTCGCAAATATCTCACATAGCTCGTTTGGCACTCCCACCTCATCCAATTCTCCTTCCCCTCCCTTCTCTCACCCTCGATAAACCAGATGGCCAAACGAGATATCGATTTTTGCTCGAGCGGAACCTCATTTGCATTTCCGACACGGTCGCGTATCGATTGTCGGAGGATCGATCGCGTATTGGGCAGTCGAACAGGCGAGAAACCTGGTCGGCACTTAATCATAAAACCTACGCCCCCCCCCCCTTACACACACACCATACGGTCCCGACACGTATCACCTTTCCTAATGCGCAGGATGAAAAGATAAGAACGCGACGTAGTACGCGGAGCATTGGCTCTCCAAATGTAATGTATAGTGTGGTGCCACGGCAGTCATCACAGGCCAACATGTGACCAAAAAAGTTGTTCGGTGTTTTTTTTAGTCAGCGTAAACTGATTTATCTCTTTCGTTGCCAGTGGGACGCCGGAGTCCAAGGAAACCTGGGATACGGGTGTCCCACTGCTAGACAGGCAACAGACCTCGATTCCCTCACTCGTTTCGACTCATAAGATGTCCTATGTCGTCGATTCCTAAGGCGCCTCTGCCTGCTTTCGGAATCGATTCATTTTAGGCTCATGCCTGCAACCGCTAATGTTTTTTTTTCTGTCCTAGTCATCGTACACTATTGTAGAAATTTTTTTATTTGAATAATTAAAAAATATGTTTAATTCGTTAATTAACGTTCCAAAATATCAAAAGTTCCAAAACACATCAATTTTAATTTATTTTGCAAAAAAAAGTATTAAATTGATTGTTTTTAAAACGTGGTCAAATTCGAGTTTCAACTGTCAGTGGGGCATACAGTGTACGAGTATGTGTCCCACTGTTAGTTTGGACTCCCGAGTTCACAAACAAAATATTATTATAGCCATTCTGACTTTTGTCTAAGTACAGTTTTTTTTCCTTTTATATTTTTCTGCATTCAAAAGAAATAAAATAAAATATTGTTCTAGTGAAAGTCTGGTAGGCACACTTACGTCCTGTAATAGTTTATGATGTTATGAATAGGAAAATCCGGGAATCGAACCCGGGACCGCCTGATAGCCTGATATCAAAGCAGACTGGGCTTCGATAAAATCCATTCACGATTCAACGATCTATCCCCCCTCCCTTTCATACTCCACAGGTGGTCGGTGGTGAAAGCGGAAAACAGCGTTCTCGCCTGCCGGACTATGGCCAGCTTACTGTCGGTCGGCGATCATCTGTATCTAGTGGGTGGAATTCCGCCGGTAACCGCGCGGTCGCGGAGCTCCGATCGTCGGGCAGCCGCCGTCGACACCATCGACACCGTCGCCGTGTTCGACCACCGCCAGGCGGCGTGGAGTGTCCACCCTCACCTCAACGTTGCGCTGGCCGGCGCCCAGGCCCTATACAAAGGTACGCATCGGATAATAGGGATAAATTGTTCCATTTTAATGTATGGGGAACCTGTTCCGGAACAGCGCCGAAAAGAAAGACGAACAGAGTCTGGCGAACACTTGTTTAAATTATTAATCGGTGTTTGTGATACATTTAAAAATGTCGGCAGAATTTTATTTTTATCTTTCGTCAGTTCCCTTGATTAGAAATGTAATTATCAAATGTTTAAATTCATTCACGGTTTTCGGTTCACGTTTCATTGATAAAATAAGAATCGATTAGTTAATCGATTCAATCGTTTACAATTTTCTCGACCTCTGAAGATAATCAACTAGTTCCATTGAGTCAATTACAATTTTCTTGATCTTTGACGTTTATTGAGATTGAACATTTTAATTTAAATTATGTTTTTCAATCATTGTTGTTCTTACACAAGTATCACACAATTTTCTTTACTAATTCTGTCACAATTAATAGAAATTTACTATAAGAAAAAATAATCACAATAGCAAATTCACTATAACAAAACTACCGTAATTAACTATCCTGAAACTGCTTCGATTTTCTATTTTAATTTTCACTGAGAAAATCACGAAAATCTGACATAAATAAGAACGCTTTCTCATTTCTCATCTGGCTCCCCTCATAAGCTATCGACCTCGTGCTCCTAGTGATTGCTAGCTCGTAGGGGCAGCTATTACCATCGCCGCGGTGTGCGTTTTATCGTCACATAAACTGATGAGTCCACACTTGACGTTGTTGTCTAAGCCCGTTGAACCAGGACGATCACGCGGACTCGGGAGAACATGACCTCTCTCCACCGCTGTTGGAAAACAGACGGGCGACTCGGCCAATTAATAGACGCTAAGAGGAACTTCATTAGTCTGTCCGGGGTTGACGCGGGCATTGGATCGATCGGTGCCTTTGCGTTTCGCGACTCTCTCATTGGCTCCTGAGAGCGGCAAAGTTTTACGCGTTCAAAAACTCCTAAACGCTGAGACAATCGCGATTGTTATCTGTGAGGCCCGTTCACATAAAGTCTCATTAGGACAGATAAGAGGTAGTTTGTCACCAAGGCTAGGAATCTAACGCGTGAGCCATGCTGTTAGTGGCGCAGTTGTTAAATTCAATGTTGATTTTGTATACTCCTTTGAAAATTCGATATTGCCTTTAAAAATACCAATTTTTGGGTTATCTAAGCAAAGGAACTACGATCCGTCTAGCTCAGTGGGTATGGCAACAGACTACTGAGCTTGTGGTCCCGGGTTCGATTCCCGGCGCAGGTTCTCGTTTATTCGATCCTGGGGTACTGGTGAAAATATGTCCTTCACATATTGTTTAAGCAGCACAAGGGATACAAAATCTCCTGTAGTTAAAATCACTACAGGAAGGAGAATTTCACCATTTATTATTAAAAAAGCTTACGTCTGATTAGGCTCTGAAAATTGTTTATGAAATATTTTAACAACAAAGTTGGAAGAAAAAAATTACAATAAAAATTAAAAAGCCAGAAAAAATATAACCACAGCAAAAGCAACTGACTAAAATTACTAACGCAAATCCTCTGCAAATGATTTCAAAAATATTTTACCGCAAATCGTCGAAGGGAAAATAAGACTGATATATGCAGGCATCCTTATTATTTTCCAATCTTTTTTGTCGAAGTTTTTTTTCTCAAAATTTTATTTCTTCGTAAGTAGACAGCGATATATTTAATGATAATTTTTAATAATATATAGGATTTAAAAAAAAGTTTTAGTAAATAAATTACAAAATGTACACCAATCTTAATCGTTTCAGATCCCTATGTCCTGGTAATCGGCGGCCGCCAACCGGAAGCGGATGCAAACGACGATCCCAGCGTCCCCTTCACCACATCCGTTCTGGCCTACGACCTACAAGACAACGTCCTCCTCGAGGGGGCGCCACTGCCTTACTCGCTGAACGGATTCTGTTGCATCAACTTTAATCACGAGAGAAGAAGCAACAACTCATAAGGAAAATAGCGAAATAGGCTAAATTACACGGTCCCGGAATGAGCGACCTTAAAATACGGTATCGAGTGGGATGCGTAGCGAAACTGACTTGCCTAAACTAAAAACATAACATGAAGTGACTAATCAGGTGAGACTGACTTTCGCGACGCGCCCCACTCGATACCGTATTTTCAGGTCGCTCATTCCGGGAACGTGTAATTTAGCCGCATAGCTAGGACTCGCTCGTAGTCTAGACCCTCGTTTCCCAAACTGGGCTGCGCGGTCATTTCCCAGGGGCTCCGCGGCCACTCCCTTAAAATCAAATAAATTGTAAAACGTCATAGACTTGCCTAATTTTGCCATTGATTTGCTTAATTTTGCCATTGACTTGTATGATGACATGGGGCTCCGCCATTAAAATTGGTTGAAAAAGTGCTCCGCGAGTCAAAAAGTTTGGAAAACACTGGTCTAGACTGCATGCGCGTTCTATTCCATACGACTCCGTTGATGGAGAGAGCCTGGGAACAGACCACCACCTGCGACGCCCTCTCCTCTTCTCCATCCTCCTTCTTCGACGGCGGCGATCGCCAAGGCAGAGGCAGAGTCAGAATCCCAGTCTGGCGTCCCATGTTAATGACCCCTCCAAAAACCCCGGTACCCAACTGTTGACTCCGAGTTCACGGTCGGTCAGTGTAGACCAATGGGAAGGGCTCGAAGGAGGTCGTGCGAGTAGACGATGTCCATCCACCAGGTGGTCGGGGTGGGGACGACGGTATCGCACTTCAACTCCTAACCTCTGCCAAAAACCGTCTTTTGTCCCCCTCCTCGTCATCCTCTCATTCGTGTTACATTTACCTTTTCGCTGGTTACTGGCATGTGTTGTGTTTCATGCTCATCAGCAACATTCCCAACTTCTGACATCACTTTACCGCATGAATTTTTTGTTTTCAATGAAAAAATTACAGATACGTAAAATTACCCACAGAAACCGGGTATAATAATTTAAAAAAATAAATTTTCATTTTTTCGCCAGATATGACGTTTTTTTGGTAACTTTTTCAAAATTTCAAACCTAAAAGAAAGCCATTTATTGTTTGATGAGCAAGCCAGAAATTAGGAAAAAAAATTGTTTTTTGACAAATTGAAAGGAAATATTGGTTATTTTGAATCAGCAATTTAGGCCTTTGTTTTCTCAATTTTGCCGATTTTGTCGATCTAAAACGCAGAGTGTTTCACCAAATTTTGGATTGATCTTAACGATTGCTGCCCCTGATTGGACACATCCGCACATACACTGCCGTGCCTTGCGTTCCTCCCATCCCAAAGTTTCCAACACCAAACCCAACTCAAACTTTTCGGGAAATTTGTCAAGAGTGCGCAATATATTTTTTTAATTATTATGTACGTTCTGCAGTTTTATATTTTCTTACACGGACCAAGCGCAAGTTGGTTTTTCCACCTTGGGTGAGAAGTGACGATTGGTTTAAAAAACGCAGAATACGCCTCTTTTCAAAGAATGGAACCACTGATCCCGCCTGATCGAGTTCAGCGTATATTTTGGCCACCACTTCTCATGGAGCACTGCCTGACTGTCTCCCTTCGCCACCGCCACCGCCAGGTGAGTTTCGCCACTACCGACACCTGGTCGAGAGAAGCGCGGGGTTTTTCATGTCCCTCGTCCCATCAAACTTTTTTGAGAGCGAGCTCTGGTACCTCGCTATCTCTTGCTCTTCCCTTCCCTCCATCGAAGACCCGCTCTCGCTTGCTGGTGATGGGACAGCCAAACTGACTGAACACTAGAATATCCCCCCTCCGTCTTAATGGTAGCATTCGTCCTATAACCGATGAAAAGGGACAGTAAGTACAGGGTCCGATTTGCTAAAAAAAAGTGTGGGGGGGGGGGGTTCGGCTTAGACATGGGGGGGGGGGTCGCCATTAAAAGCTCGAGGTGTGCGAGGGGGGGGTCAGCAACTGCAAATGGGGGTTAAACCCCCCTGACCCCTCGCAAATCGAACCCTGGTGAGAGGAAAGGAGGCGCAACTTTTCAAAGCTGCACGTGCTCCTCCACATCCTTACAAATTAAAATATGGTTATTTTTCCTCTTTTGGTAACCTCATTATATAAATACACTTTTAACTAGAAATGACTGATTTGATTTTGCGAGTTGTTCGACTACAGTATGGGCCAAAACAAATGGCACCAAAAATAAATTATACAAAATCTCCGCAAAATGCTGACCGAATTTCTTGAGTAGATGTTCATCAACACATTATTTTCTAACTTTTCTAGCGTAGATGGCGCAGAAAAAAATTACGCGCACAGGAGGCGCTGCACCGCGCTTCCGCGCTTGTGTTCCTGCGCCGCTAAGCGGATTTCGCGTCAATTTATGGCCGTATGCCTATTAAGATGGTTGCATTTCCACTTTTTAATATAATTCAAATTCAAGGACATTTGTATGTACGCTTGCACAAAATGTTTTGAAATTGATAGTCTTTCACACGACATTTCCTTGAATTTTATAGCTTTGTGATCACTTTTCTTGGTTTAAAACCAACTGCTTAACTTACGAAATCACTTCACAGTAGACTAATGTAAAACTGATTCTGATGTTTATCGAGGATTATAACTTGTTATTTATTTATTTTACTCATAAGAGAGTGAATATATGTCATTGGAATATCATTGTTGCCATCTATGATAGAAATGTTAGAAAATAATGTGTTAATGAACATCTATACCAAGTTTCAAGAGAATCAGTCAACATTTTGCGAAGATTTGGTATAATTTATTTTTGGTGCCTTTTGTTTTGTCCCATACTGTAGATACATTTTCCCACTGTCATCATTCGTGAAAATGTGAAGAAACCAAATAAATAAATTTTGATCCATATAAATGTTGAACCAAATAAATGAATTGTAATTCAGGTGAAATTGTTCTCGTCGAAAGTGTATTTTATATTTTTGATGGCTTCAAATTTTCATGAATGATGACGGTGGGTAAGGGTATCTAATCGAACAAATCAAATCAGTCATTTCTCGTAAACTCTATACTCGACTCTTCGGGCTTTTGCACCTTTTTATTTATCAGACTTTTATTTTTTTTTTATCTGATGACGCGGCAACTTAATACTGACCTGTCTTATTAATGTCTAAAAAAATTAAAAATTTGTTCTGGACATTTATTTTGGCCTTTCTCCAGCACTTTCATAAACTATTCGGACGTCCTATTCGCTTTCTTTCGTATTTTACCGACAAACTCTTTTTTTCTTTACTCATTTGTGCTTCTTCCTACCCGAAAATGATGACCGCCACGGAACTCTGCAGCAGCTGAGCAAAAGCGCACACATAATTTTACAGTCAGCGATTGCAGCGCGCAAACGGCTTAATCACTAATTATTAATTTCGCCAGACAGGTACAAGGTATTACGAGCCGATAGGGACATGTTCGGCTGTTCCAGCTGTGTTGCCAGCTGAGCGATTGAGCCGTGTAGAAACACGAGAAGGAAAGTTTGCACAAGAATATGCTGTGTTCGGCGGAGATTTAGCCTAAAAATGACAATAATATTTTAAAACAATTTTTACTGTCACGTCGAAAATAATTCCAGAAAGCACAAAAGTATCTAAAGTAGAAATAAATATAAAACCTAAAAAAATAATAAAAAATGGTAAGTCATTTTTCTTAGTGATTGATGCTGAATGTTATTTCAAAAATTATCGTTTTACGAAATCGATCGAAGCGCACGAGAGAAGAAAATATCGAAATAGAAAAATCGCAGTTTACATCTTTCAGTTTATTATTTTGAAAATATGAACATTTCGTACATATTCGGAATCGCCTATCATTTAAGATTATATACATCAGAAACTCTGATTGTATACTTTAGATTATTTCATTATGGATGATACAATAATTTTTATCATCATCTAATCAGTCTGATTGCTATATTCAATGAAAGGCTCTCCTGTAAATGAGATATTTTTCTGTGTGGACAAGGCATCGTATTTTTTTGCGGTATGAATGGGGTATGAAACATTGCAACCGCCACTCGCCAGATGGCAGCACCCACCTTTTGCTTTGTCTGAACAAAATATCGATATTTAAAAATCGTAAATTATCGCCCATTTTTCCGAGTGTTTGCGCAAGATGGCGGCTTGCTGAGTAACGCACGTGTGAAATATTTTTTTTGGCGTTTTTGTTCATTTCTTCGTTCTCTCTATCAAGGTAACTAATTGGCATTTTCAAAAAAATTGTGGAATGTGTAGAGGTAAGCGAAAGGGTTCTGCAATTTATCTGTAGAATTGGCCTATTTGAGTTTGCATATATTTGCCACATTGACTTAGGCTTCGGGCCTGTTGTTCTTTAATCACACAAGTGTGATAAAACAAAAATTCTAGTATCAAGTCAAGAAGATCAATGAAATATGTTAGCCTAGTGTTTCGGGAGTATCCATATTCGTTGGGAACAGCATTTGACATTTGTTATCGCGGTGAAAAATTCAAATTAAATAACATTTGCGTTGTAATACAACTCCAGGCCCACTACTGGTTTGCCTAGTAAAATTTGGCTAATGTACACTAAACGGGCGCTAATCGTAGCGCGCCGGGCGTAGCATCGAAACACCGGATTTTACAAATTCTAAATTGGCCACTTCATGTTATATTTTTTTCATGCAAATGAGTCTCACTTGGCGCAACCTATTGACAATTTCCAAAATCCGGTCTTCGCACCGCGTTACGCTTGCTACGTAGCGCCCGTTTAGTGTACTTCTACCTAAAATTTGTGTTATCGCTGTGAAAATTTCAAATTAAATAATGATATTTACTTGTTTGCCTAGTAAAATTTATGTGTGGCAACATGCTCGGGCAAAATTGGTCAATGTATCTTTAATTTATATTTATCCTTACTAGTCTTTTGAAGGCTCCTGAACGTTGACTATGTGGTCCGTTATGATCAGGGATTTATTTCGTTGATGTCTGTTCTATTTAAATATCAAATTTCTTGTCTACTTGTTCTCTAGTGTACATATTGGTATATTTCTGACAGGTGTACGAAAATGTTTTCGGCGAAGAAAGCCTCGTCTGCCTTCGCAGAGTACAAGAAGAAACGAGACGCGCAGGTAAAGAAATATTGTACACGATGGAGTAGTGAATATGGTCCATTTAAGTAACTTCTTATTTGATTTAAATGATTTTCGCTTGAGGTGATAAGAAATGTCAATGCAATCTATTTGTAGCAAAAGAGGAGTGGTGGGTCGCTCAACGGCAGTTCATCCAAGACGCCTAAGAAGAAGGAGAAACGTCGACGTTCGTCTCAAGTGCGACAGGTTAATATTTGCGTCATATATCTAACCCTTCGATGGTCTGAGACATTCTTTGTCTTTCACTCGCATTGGCTGTAGCCTGTATCAGTTAATGTTTTAGATCTTCTGTCCCAGACTACCAAACATCGTCAACTATTTGTAGGTTCATATTGATTGTCGAACGGAATTTTTATTTTATAAAACTTCTTTGGTATTTAAATACTAGAAGTTGTGTTGAGAATTGTGAAAGTTGATTATCTACCCGCACTGGATTATTTTAACTTATTTGTAGTACGTAAATAAAATAATACAAAAATAGCGTCAGAATTTTGAAGAATGCTGTAGGGAAAGACTGCGTTTAGTTCAGTGGTTCAAAGAGCCTCTGTTCGAATACCGATGAATATGAAATATGAAAATCAATTTACATAGCTCAATTAAAATAAGTTTTAGTTAATTAAGTTTGTCATTTGTTCCTTCGTAGGGTAAGGTGGGGTGGCGTCAGATCATTAAAAAGTCAACTTTCAAAGGCGTCAATATTCAAACGTTTAGACGTCAACTTCATACGGCGACACAGAGCTTAGGATTTCCTAAACTCTCAACAAGCTTTTGAAGCCTGACGCCTTAGCTCGTTGTCTTAGCTTATTGTTACCTTAGCTGTCTGACACATTTCATTTTGACAATTTTGAAGGTAGACTTTTTAGGAACATCGACTATGGTAGGCTTCCTCATCATTAGGCTTCCCCATCTCTAGGATATCTCACACGCTCAACCCAAATATGTACAGACGATCCCAGCGGTGCATCCGATTTTCATCCCTGTTTGCGTTTCAGTTGACTCCTTACAGCAAGAGCGGTCAGCGGCTGAGCATTCAACCCGTGGCCATCCTCAACGCCTCCCTCGACACCGTGTCGCCGATCAACGTGAACGAGAAGATCGTTTCGCCGCGCCGATTGGCTGACCGTCAGACTGGACCATCGGCGTCTCTGACCACCACTGAATCTCGGCCTCAAAATGGACACGCCGAACTGAACGGAAAGAGAAGTGATCCGCGGGCGCCCAACAAGAAACGAAATAACGGTAATTTTGATCATCTCAAATCAATGGTTGACCAGTCAGTCCCACCAGCTCAGTGGGGTTGATAAGACTAATTTGGCGGTACGACGGGGTTCCCGAGTTTGATTCCCGTCTTAGGAATATATTAGACTAGCGCTTAAGTCTGCCTGAGGACCGAGGACCGGCGGCTCTTTCGCAGGCTACGGACAGTTGCATATTTTTTTATAATTATTCACTATATTAATAACACCACAGGAGATTCTGTACCCCTCTAATCGCCTCGAAAGAAGATTTATAGAGGGATACATTTTCACCAGTACCTCGGAATAACGAACCCCGAGCCGGGAATCGAACCCGGGATCGCCGAACACATGGCGCTCTAGCACTAAACTATGGCGACCGCACTAAATGCGCATTCAGGATTTTGTGCACACAAGATAGCGGAAACAATGTTTATTTGGAATATATTTGATTTTCCAAGTAGTGGTTACCATGTGTTGTATTCGAATAGGAATAGTGCTAATAAACGCCAAGTAAGGATACAGAATCTCGTGTCATGATAACATTTAAAAATAAATAATAAACAAATTTCTCTTGTTTCTCATTTGTGTTTGGTCGCTTTTCTTTTGGCAATTCGCAGGTGTAGAAGTGGTGAGGATGGTCGAACAGAACAAGTTGAACCAGAGCAAGCACGAGTCTCGCAAGCGTGGCAACGAGGCGTTGTCCACCTCCACACCCAATAAATCGATGACCGGCGACAGACAAAAGCCCAAGCAACGGCGGCAGCAAATTATTGTCCTTTCTGATGGAGACGACGAGGTGGAGATGGAGGAGGAAGAAGCTGATGATTCTGGTGCCACCAAGAAACGACGTCAAGACAATCGTTCCAAGGTGCGCACCAAGGAGAAGTTTAGTCGCTCTAACATCCAGGCCACGCCCGCTGTAAGCAAAACCGGAAGTCGGGTGCGTACATCAAAGTTAAGGGCTCGGTTTTTAACTAGCCACATCGCAACAAGAGTCGTTCTATAAGGTGTCATCGTTTATTTTTTATAAATCTCGAAACATTCTGCTGCTTTGAAACAGTCGTTTTGTCTTCAGTACTTTTTTATATTATTTTTCTGGTTTGTCCTTGTGTGTTGATTAGCCGGTGGAAGCCCTGATTGTCCATCCTGAGCCTCCCTACATGTTCGACAGTCTGGCCGAGGGGCGCAAGTGCTTCGAATGGCTCGTGCATCCCTACAAACCGGAACGATTCTTCAAGTGAGTGTTGTCTGCTCCCGTGATCTCTTGCCTCTCACCTTCCCTACACCCCATCCATGTCCCACCTTGTATAATCGCCTTTCTCTCGTTTTTGCATCTTGTAGGGAATTGTGGGAGAAGAAGCCGATGGTGATCAAGCGTCACACCACCACCTACTTCAAGGATCTCTTCAGCACGGACATTTTTGATCAGATTCTCAGAGAGGTAAGGCTGCGCCAGGCAGGCAGGGTATAAGCAGTATATGGCAAAATATAAGGAAGACTATTAATATTTCACTTGTTATTGTACAGAGGGCGCTGTGGTTCGGCAAGAACGTGGATTTGACCACATACGTGAACAGCGAACGAAAGACTCACAATCCTCCCGGTCGAGCCTACCCGCCCATCGTGTGGGACCACTATCAGGTAATCACAAATAGTTTTATTTTTTTATTATTCCGGATCACTGTAGTGAATAACACTACATAAGGTTATTGTACCCCTCGCGTCGCTGCGGCGATATATGAGGGGCACATTCCAGTACCACAGAATCGAATAAACGAAAGCATGCGCCGGGAATCGAACCCGGGACCACCCGCTTAGTAGTCTATGACCATAGCCACTGAACCATGGAGGCCGCACACGGGTCGCACGGGTCTCATTGTTTTACTGCCATACTGGTAAGAAGGCAAACAGGAGCTGAAATAACCATTTTTCCCAAATGCTTATCGTCCATAGACGTGTCATTTCGGGACGTCAAACATAAAAAAATGAGGAACCACTTTCACGTCTATCCTTAACCCGGGCGAAGCCGGGCACATTTACTAGTTACTTATAAATTACTCTATATTCTGCACGTCTAACGGGGGTATCTATGACAGAGTCAACGGGGTGTCGCTATAGCGAGTTTACTGTCCGCACCCCGCGTTAGAGGCTGAAAACTAAAGACCGTCGATGACATGGAACCATGACAAAATGTTTCCCATAATTATGACTCACGGTGCGGATTTATACGTATTACGTAATGCGATGTGACATGTAACGTTACTATGGTTTCGAAAAATCTTGCGTCTAATGACGACACACAATGTCGACAGACGACACACACGTCGATAACAATTAGAAAACGTGAGTAATGTGTGTTTTGTCGTTCTAGTTTTCAGCCGCATCTTTATGTCAAGCAGAGTGTGTAGTTTTTCATTGTTTAGATTGCAATTTCCACTAAAGTTAATTTCTTATCGAAAATTGACTCACCCGTTTTGGGGGGCTATGTCAAAACTCTTACTCGTCAAAACTCTTAACCGTCAAATCTCTTACCCGTCAAATCTCTTACCCGTCAAAACTCTTACCCGTCAAATCTCTTACCCGTCAAATATCTTACACGTCAAAACTCTTACCCGTCAAATCTCCTACCCGTCAATTGTGCGGCCCCCGTGGTACAGTGGCTATAGTCATAGACTACTAAGCGGGTGGTCCTGGGTTCGATTCCCGGCAGAAGCAGTCGTT
>JAUJYS010002083.1:0-15588 GCA_033995665.1 Melogona broelemanni
TGCTGTTTTATTTCGTGAGTTTTGCCAAAACTCAGTTCGTCTCTTTCCCGGCGCTGCACCGGACCTCGTCCCTCTCGATTTAAATTATAGCCAACCTACATGTATCTATCCTCATAAAGATAATATATTTCGCTAGTACAAATTATGCCAAACATTATGCAATAATAAAATATTGCAAAGTAAAATAATTGATTACTTAAACATATTTAGTAAAAACTAGAAACGTCCCATAGCTAAAACGATTTCAACTGTCAGAAATGCAAAAAAAAAAAAAAAATATATATATATATGCATAGGCCTGCCCGCATTATGCAATAAATTTATTGAAAATGAAACAAATTTTCTACTCAGCCCTCTTCTAGAAATCTCAAGTTATGCAATGCCACCCGTCCAGAATAATATGCAACTCCGCTGATGAATTCCATTCAGTGATGAAATTCTGCGACTTCGTGACGAACCCCCGCTCCCCCTCCCCCTCTCTCCACCCACCTTATTACTGACGATCGACTGTGGCGATACCGGTTTCCACGGGACCAAGAAACATTTTTTTTCCTCTCTCAGAAACCGGGTTGGCCTGTGTGGTTGTCCCGTTATCTATCCTTGTCGAACAAGTCCGTGACAATGTTTTATGAATGACTTTTCGTTTCTCGCAAAAGCTCGCCTCTATCTCGTATGTATTTGACTAGACGTGTATTGTATTGATTTATCAGAATGACGGTTGGTTCACATGCTCCAGTTGGGGAGAAGGGGGGGGGGAACTCGTTGCATGACGTTGTCGCAACCAACAGAAACCACTACGGTAATCCGAATTGGCCGAATTTCGCTATACTGGTATTTTTTTCGGATAATGGCCGCCGGTCCAAGATGGCGGCCAGATTGGGAGAAATGTTGCGACAGCGCTCACCCTAGAGATTGACATTTGATTAAGACGTCATATGCCTTTTTGATTGGCGAGACACTGGGAATGGGCTGACTGTTTTGATGCCTTCCAGCAAAAATGGCCGCATTTCTGTATGTTATAATTTTGTGGCGGCAGGTGGGTTAAATTTAAGGCGGGCCAGCCAAGCGCGGGGTCCCACAGGGTTTCAAGATAATGCAAATTTGCTCTTAAGGGTGTTCAATAAGTTTCCGGAATATAAAAAAAAATGCTTGGTGAGCTTTAATGAAATTCGATATACCTGGAACCAAAATAACTAACTTTTAAAATGCCCAGTACTAAAGAAGCATTTTCCCCCAACTACTTTTGACATTTAAACGCTACGCTGACCCGTTATCTTGACAGCGTCCACTTTGGTGTTTTAGTTTGTAGCACGTGATTTTTTTTTCAATCCTTATCCAAAAATTACTAGATGTCCAGAAATGACAAGAGAACCAAACTTCATTAAAATCCGTTCAGCCATTCTTATTTAAAAAAAATAAATAAATAAAAGATTCCGGAAACTTATCGAACGCCCCGAATGCATCAGTGCTAGATTGCAGAGCTGTAATTTTTTCTTTGTGACAGTGTGTAATGGGTCTTGACCCCCATTGGTAAATCGTTGACGGGCCGCCACCCGTCAGCACCTCGTCATCATATCTATTCATGTACATTTCGCCCGCACCTCATTCACTGATTGCCCGTATCTCTCTTTTTTTTTTTCTTAACTCCCGCCCCATTTCTTTTTCCCGTACCAACCATACAGGAGCTGTGCCAGAGCGAGTTGGCCAAAGAGCGCTGCGACCGTCACTCGGACGAAGAGAAATGGGGCCAGGTAGCAGCCGAAAACGAGGCCTTCAAGTCGCAGATCGGCTGCCTGCAGTACGAGATGAGGAAGTAAGGGGGCGAACGCTCAATTAACCTAATCCTTTCGATGAATTAGTGCAATTATTTCGCTCACACGCGCGCACAAACACACTTGTTTTTGGTGGTGGTGCTCGTGGCTGTGTGTCGGTGCGCGCGCGTGTCTGTCTGTGAATTAGTAAGAGTGATCGACGATGATGACGTACGTACCACACACACGTTTGCCTGCCTGATTTATCCGCGTGTTAACCTTGTGGGGGAACACATTATGCCCTGGTCGAATTGGCTAAGCATAGACAAGCATGCTTGAGAGAGGTGCGTATTGATGTTGACATTTGGTAAGCAATAACTTTCCTCAGGCCTGGATCGATCTCAATGCCCCCAGGGTGGCGACCGGTTAATTTAGATTTTGGCCTAGCATAGGCTTGTGCCCTAGGAATGGATCTTTAATGTGTACTTGACAATGCGCAGACACGGGTCCCACTGCTTTCTGTTCACTCCGAAGGAAAGAACTAAACTTTTATTGATCAAAAATTCCGGAGGGTTTTTGTCGGAATTGAACCGAAGTAACCTCAAATGTGCTCAAGGATTTCAAATCTGCTGGGTAGGGGTGCGTATGACTTTCGGTAATATGATCTGTATTTCAGGACCGCGCCTGTGATCTCGTAGGAAAAATGTGCCCTCATCTCAAGCACAATTCAACAAATATCTGAAAAGCGATTCGACTGGGGTATAAGCCAAATACGACGACGGTCTCTCTTAGAGCAACCCGGGTGGCGTTACCAGTGGCCACGTTGCTCTACGGATGGCTGGTCGTCTAGCTCGTCCAGTCAGATGATTTAATGCCGGTGACTAACGCCTGTTAATATATCCATTTGGTTTGTTTTTCTTGTCTGTCTTCGTCTCAACTAGGAAGGAGATTTCCATGCAGAATGCGATTCATTTTCAAACGCGGCTGGATCACGCTCTACAGGATAATTCGGCCATTCACAACTCCTACGAGGTAATTGTTGTTGCCGACGTGATTTCGTGTGCGTTTGTGTGTGTGCCGCCGCCGCGCGACGCTCCGACGAATCGCTACAATTAATAATTGTTTGCTCGGCTGAATTTTTGTAACGAGCACCGGATATGCCAACCACTGAACAGTTGGCCCACATGTTACTAGTTTATGGCAGGACTATTTTGTTCCACGTTGTGCGAAACACACGATATTCATTTTTGGGCGACTCTACCGAAGATTTGAAAAAAAAAAAATACGAATTTAAGCGCAGAATAGGTAAGGACTTCGAGAAAAGAAATTTAAAGTTTGAGTTTATTATGTCTTTTTTTCCCAATGTTCCATATTTTGGTGCTCGCATGTTCGATGTAAAATCCATTTGAAATATATTTCGTAATCTAAAGACATAACTAACCTAAAATTAAATTTTCTATGTTACGAACAACGACGATTTAGCAATTATATCTTGGCATTATCTACTGCTGAGACTAAAACTTGCAGTCAGTTGTGCACATGTCTTTATATAATTGGACAAATATGTTTTGATACATGTCTGCAATCGTTTGTCTTTATATATTTCTTACTGTAGATAATTCCTTTTTTTTTTTCTGTACAAAAAAAATGGATGCACATTTCTTACATTTGTTGGTCAGATACGTTTTTTGCTAATTTTTTTTTTTTTTCCATCTCTTAGCGGAAATTACAAAATAGTCAGCAGAACGCCGATCGATTGGAGAAGACGAACGCAATGCTCGTAAACGAAATAAGAAACCTGGAAGGAGTGGTGAGTATATTTTTTCGCAATATTTTGTTATTGTAGCAAATTAAAACATCTGATTGTATATAACGTAAAAACAAAAGTTTAGGCCATGTACAGATGTATTTTGAGGCACAACGTTGCTCACTCCTAGCTCCATATCTTGAAAAATTAAAAGTATAAGCAATATTCATTTTCGAAAGAAATAATATTATTAATTATTTGCATGATGTTATTTTGGCGACTGTTTTGACAAGGTTTCTTCTGAAAATTTTCCTCCTCAGATCACGACCTTCAGTCAGGAGGCCAACCAATCTCCCGAAGGCCAGGAGCACCAAATCCAGAGTATCAACAATGTCCTGATGGAACGTCTCAAGTATCTGGAAGCCGAGAACTCCTCCCTGCACCAAGAGAACGACCAACAACGGATGCAGTACGAGAAATGCTTGGACGACGTGGCAAATCAGGTGGTGCAAGCTCTGCTTGTACAAAAGGTTCGTTAAAAATTGTTGCATCGATAAAAAGAGTACCAAATAACTTTGGATAACATTTTTATAAGCCACCCATAGATTTTTGCTTTTGCTACGGTGGTGGCTATTTTTGTTAAATGCCGTTTTTATTGTTTATTTTTTCGATCAACGTTTTTCGATCAAACATCTGCGCAAAAAAAATGATTGAAAATAGATTCCAGCAGCCGCAAATTCTATTTTAATTTATTTTTTTCATTATGAAATTGTCATCTCACACAAACAGAGCCTTCAAGAAGAGTGTGGAAAGCTAAAGAAACGGGTGACAGACTTAGAGCAGCAAAACCAAACCTTACATATTTTATTCCAGCAACAGCTGCATAAAACGTTAGACTCCAGACTAAGGGTACGCACGAACATTGGCCAATTTCACCATGTTATTTTTTTCCACTCCATTAAAAAATACCATTTCTTTACTCGTTCTTCTTGCATTTTTTTCTTTAAAAAAAATTATAATTCAATATTAAATTTTAATCAAATAAATGTATTTTTTCCTGTACATTTTACAGCCAACGGCTAATTCGTTCATTGTTCAGGAACATAATGGAGTTTCTAGGAATTTTCATAGTCTACCTCTACCATTATCGCAGGTAAAAAAAAATCGTTGCCTCATTTAATTAAAAAATATTGAAAAGGGGTTCAGTAGTCTATAGCATTAATTACGACCTGATTATGCATCACTGCTATTTTTGTTTAGACGTATAGAATAATCATGTTTATTATTTCTAATCGTCCATTCAGCAATCTCCACCAAAAGAGGTTCAGCATTTCGCTTACGGAACGTCGCCCGGCTACTCAATGTCCTGCGGCTACATAGACGAAAAACCACCCACTGCCACTAGCGGCTTGTCTAGCGGCAGCGTCGGCAATGAATGCTCGGGAATTTCCCTTCATCGCGTACGGCAGGTATGTGTCATCCTAAACCTACTCTGTATATAAACTGTCTCATGCACTAACCGTGTACTCCCGTGGTATTTATTAATCGTTCAAAACCGCGATTAAATGTTTGGACATGTTTTTCTGCTTTTGTTACATAAGCGGTTATGAACATTACAGTTTGTGAGAATAGACAAATTATGTTAATTAATTTGATTGAAATTTCAGCAATTTGTGTTTTCATTTCCAGTAAAAAAAATATTTTTTGATAACGTGCTCCGTGAACCGAAAATGTATATTTTTATAATCTGAGGGCAATAAAAGGTTAGAAAGGTTAAAAAGGGAGAAAAGGTTGATAAAAGCTTTCGAACATTAATATTTCCAAACATTGTTTATTTGGATTATTGCTGCTTATTTTGGCCCTGTACACATTACTAATTATTTTGAGGTCAATTAATGCATATTTTTTTTTTGTTTCGTAGATGGAATTTAGCCAGCAGCACCGCTCCTTTCAATACGACGAGCGAGGCCCGCATCTAAACCGCTCGTGCGACGACGACACCATCTCCAACCTCTCCTACCGGCACGGCTCGCCCCGCCGCCTGGTCTCCACCTCCTGGACCGGATCCGGCCACCCGGAGGACACTCCGACCGACCCGCGCGACCACGGCTACTGCCGGGGTTCCTGCTCAGACTGTTCCCGAACCGACTGCTCTAGTAGTTGCTCCTGCGGTGGCGGCAGACTCGGTTCCTCCTGCGATAACCTGCCGCCCGCCGTACCGGACGTGGACGTGGTGGCCACCCGCCCGTCCTCGCTAGCCTGCGCCCAGAAGGAGAAGCGACTAACCGCCCACCACGGCCTGGTCATGGGCATGACCGACCTTCTCCGGCTCAACAGTCATCGTAAGGGAGCCGCCACCGAATGGAACAAAGTGGCCACTGCCACCACGACCACCACCACCAGTGCTCAGTCGTCCCCAGCCAGAGTATCAGCCGTGCCCATCGAATCGAGTCACACTGGCCGACGAGTCCGCAGCTACGTGGATTCCCGACCACCCAGCAATCCAAAATTCCGTCACCACGACTACGTGAACACCTGGAGCGGTGATCTGCTCCTGCCTTTGTCCAAGGAGGCGGTGGCCCGTCTACCGTCAGCCACCGTCGTCGCCCAGCAACGTCTGTCCTGGTGCCACCTGGACAACACCCACCCCCTGTCCATGCCGTTCGACAAGGAGCGGCGGACGCTGTACGCCGAGCACCAGTTGCGTTACGGACAGGAGTTGAGCGAGGTGCGACTCGACCCGGTGGTCAAGGCGACACGGGTTCGGATTGAGGAAGAGTGGTCGAAGAAATCGATGCCAGTGGAAGACGATCGTCAGAGGGCGCTAATCGTACCTACCAGTCTACGCCTGGACGAGCCGAGAACCGCCGTCGTGTCGGTAGCGCCCCCTACCAAGGACCGATCACCGGATAAGAGTCCGACCGAGTGTGATGAGAGCGGCGTGGAGAGCGCTGCCAGCTCGTCGCCTAAGGAGGTTCTTATGTCCAGCTCGCTGACCGAGGACCCCGAGGACGAGGAGGAAACTGACTCCAAAAAGTCGGTGACGTCGGCGAGTGGCAAGGACGAAGGGTACTCGACCATGTCCAGCGATGTCCAGTGTGACGGTGACACCACCGCGCCGAGCCGACGGACCTCCATGAACGGCTCGCCCGAGTTCTTCACCTTCGAGGTGATCGGGAAAGAGACGGATGCCTCCGGCGAGTGTGACACGGCTGAAGTCAAACTGCAACCGGTGTCCACTGAGACAGTGGCGTCCACCGACTCTGTCCAGTCTAGTCAACGCTCGTCCGGCACCAAATCCCGTACGTCCACCTCTGATATGACCGGACTCCCACAGTTTCGCACCGCCAAGAGTGTGGACAGTGGCCGAGAGGAGCCTCCAACAAAATCGATCCGGTCTGGAATCCTTCTCAGATCCGCCTCCGAATCGAACAAGGCCGTTAACTTCGGTAGCCTAACCTTGTTGTCTGTCCGCGCCGGGCATGTCGAATCCATCAAGGAGATGTTCGAGCCCGCGCAGGACACCAAACGAAAACAATCAGATTCAACCAAGACGTCGCCCGCGAAATCGCAACTAGGTGACGCGTCGATCAAATCGCCGCCACCATCACCACCACCGATGACCGCATCATCGGAACAGAGGTTATCACCACCACGGATCATCGTGGAAGACGAGGACGTGTTCTACGTGCCACTCTTCTGCGACGTGGACATGCCGGACCACGCCACTCTGGCCATGGGACCGCAGTCAGCCGAGGTGGATGAGAGGATGCGGTGGGGCGATACCGGCTCGCTGTGCCGCAGCAAGTCGGATAGCTGCCTGTGTCGATCCGACCGAAGTCGGGCTGCTGAGCTGGCCGGACGGTTCGATTCACGCTCGATGGACGGCACGCTGTCGTACGGTGGACGTGGACCGCCCGTGTGGCAGCGGTCGGCCTGGAATCTATCGGATTATCCCTCGCTGGACGAGGATGCAATGGCCCTGCATCGGAGTAAGGCCTGTCTGAGTTTGGCGGAGGATAACGAACATCTGAACCTGCTCTCGTCGCCTTTCGAAGCGGTAAGATATCTACTGTTTTTCTAGTCACGAGTAAAAATTTGATTGTCGTTGTTTGTGTTCTTCGTCGAAACAAAAACCGGATGGAGAGCCGAGTAGCGGTCGCGTGCAAGTGAACCTGGAAGTAAGATTATATTGAATAAATAGGGATTATCTTTAATTATTCGACATTTAAGTAAGTTGTAGGATGTTTGAATATACGTACAAACTTTAAAAATTCAAAATTATTTAAAGAAGATAAATAATTGCTGCAGTTTTTTTCTCAGAACGACTTACTAACTAAATTGAGTAAATATCAAGATGAAAATAACAATATCAAAATATATTTGAGCAAACAGACAAAAACGGATAGAAGCGAAGATGCCAAAATATATTGTTTAAATTCGTCGTTGATCATAAAATAGATAAATGTAATCAATAATATTATTTATTTAAATTACTAGCTGTTGTTGTATTGTCTTGTCATCATTATTTATTTGCTTTTCAATAACACATCATGCTTAGGAGAGTCTCGTAGAAATTCACGTGCGTCTCGTGCAAAGTTCTTTTCGCCCATTACTTTATTTTGTTTTTTTGGTTAATTGCTGTTCGGTGTAGTAGCCACGCTTGCCTCACTTTTTGAGTTTTTTATTTGCTTTTTAACACGTCGAAATCGTTCGTTTTCATTCCAAAGGCTTCATTAGGTTGGCACCACTCACGCTTTCCCCCTGCTTCACTCAATTCCTTGCACTCCCTGTGTTCTGACTACGGAGAGGCCAGTTTTTTGCACGAAGCACTGTCGACGTCAGCACTGGCCAAGCTACCTCCCATATCGCCCGAGGTCAGTAGTAGTATCAACCCACCCCTCCAGCACAACCACAGACACACAGGTTTATAAAAAAAAATTGTCTGCCCTAGGTGCTGATGAAAAAAGCTTCAGGTAAATTTTACATTGATGGAGGGTCATGAAGCAAGAAATAAGGACATTTTTAGTTCTTCATAACCGATAAGCATTTGCTTCAAAATGGATGAGTCATGAAATTGTTTTTTAAATTATAACTGGGATGACTACTTTAGCTTTCGATGCATCACTTAATTTTATTATACGGTAACAAAATTACAACCCAAGCCTGTCGTTTTAAGTACTCCAGTACTCCTAGGTTTGGGTTGTCGTCAATTTACTTTTCAGGTGTTAATAGACAAAAATTGTAGGGACCTACTTTGCTCTAGTTTTGGCACTGTAGATTTATTTGCATGAGTATTGAGCATGTAGTTTGCTTTTAAGTCTTATATTTTAGAGACATTCCTTCGAGTAGTAGTTTATTTTCTTATTTATTTTGCGCTCATTGTTGGAAAAATGATCAGCTAAAAATTACAGGAAATGCAACTGCAACTGTCGAAACAAACAATATCTGCGAATACTAAATCAAATCTTTATGTTTATACAGTAATTTTAAAAATTGTCATCCGATTTTCTATAATTTGTTTTCGTTCGTATTGTATTCATTCCACGCGAACATCATCATTGAGCATATCATGTTTCAGATGAACTTAAGTATGCTTGTTCTTTGTTGTCGATGTCAGGGTTCCTGTGTAACCAGCAGCGATTGTGACGAGGATAGCAGTGGAAACGACGACACCTGGTTCGTGGTGGACCACGGCGAGGCGAGCAAGGGATATCGGGCATCCGGCAGCCAGGTACATTTTATGGAAGATCCATGCACTTAAAATTACCAAATTGATTTGAATAATTTTTTGAGATATTTTTAGTGCTGTGTAATTTATTTCGATTAAGCAACAACAAATTTCAACTTTATCGGTGACCTTACATAATATAACAAACAGTAACAGATGACAGACGAATTAACAATTAATTTAAATAATTTTTCAACCTACAATTAATACATATCCCACGCGAAATATTGCTCATGTAACAATAGATGAATGTACGTTTTAATCAACTTAAATTAGCAAAAATATGTCTAATGCAAAGAAGACCGTCTTCAATTTTTTTAATTCTTCTTTTTACTAGTTAAATTTGCTAAGCATGATTTTATTTCGTCTCCTCTATTATAAAACCTTCCTTAATCCATGACAAATTACAAAGTTACGTTTTCGTTTTTGTCCAGGGCCGCCTCAACTACAACGACGAGGAGATCTGCAACTGGAGCCTCAACTTCTCTTCCTCGGAGGACATCTGCCTGTCCCAGCCTCGCGAGGACCTAGCCAGCTGGGACAACCCCGCCCCCACCCGCCGCCGCCTCCCCGTCTCCCCCCTGGCCATCACCACCACCACCCAGTCCTCCTACTGCGGCCTCCGTCAGGCCACATCCGGTTCGCTGCCCAGCATCCAGGAAGTCGAGGACGACGAGTGTACCGACGCCTACCCCACCACCCACGAAAGTAGTTCCACTAACCACCATCACGTCCAACCTTCAGCTCCTACTCCACCAGTCTCCAAAGAGAAGCTCCATCGTCTTAAGTGGCTGCGACGACGCAAGGAAGGAGCATGCAACAGCTGGCCCAGCGCCGCCTCCCACTGCCGTGAATGCCGGTCCGACAGCCACCATCACGGACAGACCCTCCTGCCCCAGTTCCGTCGTTCCGGTCTCCCCTACCCGCCCGGCGCCGGCCTGTCCTCCCTGACGGCCGACAGCTGGGGCGGCAGCTCGGCCCACTGCTGCACCTCCTCCGGCAGCCTCCTGTCCTCATCCGGCGAGTCGTGCCGGGACCTCTCTTCCCAGTCCAGCTTCCTGCTGGACGACGAGGAGGACGGGGAGCAGCCTTTCTGTGATACGGCCCGCTACTCGCTGGATCCGGCCGCCTCGGCCACCTCCAGCGTGGCCAACCTGGTGGCCAGCAGTGCCACCACGTTGGAGGAGAATCCGGTCGACACGCAATTCACGCGGGATTTTTACCGGCTGTGTAAAGTGGAATCGTGCCGCAGTCTGGACGTTTCCTGTCGGAACCTGGCTGCGGGTGGTAGCGATCCGGGTGCTGTGGTGGTGGACGCGTCCTGTGAGGCGACGGTGGTCAAGACTGTGATCCGTGATGAGCAGGAGCAGCGTGAGGAGGAGGCGAGGTCGGTAGCCGCGCCGGACACGCCGATGACCGTGCATGAATCGCTGACCGAATTGAATCACATTTTTGCCGGGAACCACCTGCCAGTGGGGGATAGTTCGCCCGATTGTCCGGATACGTCGCCGTCCAGTTACGGTGGCGGTGTGGTGGTGTGTTTACCGTGTGTGGGTAGTCAGGATTTGGACTCGGCCGGAACGCCGCCCGGGAGCGAAAAGGAGGGGTGCACTACTTCCTGGGTGCACTTCGAGACCGACGTCGACCTCAGCGATCCAAAGGTAGGTGCACTGGCTTTAACTGCTTCCGGTTAGAACTTCTGCTGAGCTTTTTTTTATTCTTGGATTTGACCTGCCTTGTGAGATTATCAAAGTGTTGCGTTTTGAAACAAAACTAATTAACACCGTATACACGTTGGTCATGATTAGAACTTCTAGAATTTATCACTGAACAGTTTTTGCGTTTGTGTTGATTTTTTTTGCGACTAAAAAAACTGTCGCCTGGTGGCAGACAGTCGTACTCCAGTTTGGGCTGTTACCTTCACATTATGGTGGTAATGCCTCCATTTTTTATGATTTACAATTAAAGGTATCATTAAATTAAAATAATATTTGACCGTGCATATTTCCCAATAATGCCTGAATCTTAGATCATCAATTTTTGAATTATCGAATTAAATAAACATTAATCTCAAGATTAATCTCGTAAAGCCACTGTACATTTCAGAGAAGATGACTTATGATCAGGGAATAAAATAAAAATATTTCAGCGCATTTAAAAGATATAATTTATAACAAATGTTGACAGAACTCAAGTACCATTAGTTCATTTTAATTTTCTAAAATTTGTTCAATCTGAATTTTAATTTCCGAAAACCTCGGCAATTATTAAAGGTGCCCTTGCGATATAGAAATATTAATTGCATTTAGCCTAATTATTTTGTAAAGGAAAAATGCATATGCAATATTTAAAAATAAATTGACGCTGGGAAACATTGTTAACGGGGGAAGTTTTACAATTTTCAAAACAATTTTAATTGGATTTCACCAAAAGCATTTCAATGAACGAAATTAAATTGTGAATGATGATTTGGACGAAACAACCTATCTGTCACACGCACAAATCACCTATTTTATTACCATTCGCTAATTATTTGTGTGACCACGCGTGACAACAGCTGCGGTGACCTCGATTTTCGTTTCATCTGTTATCCGCTCATTAGTGGCGATTCCCCCCCGCTGGTTTTAACATCAACCCACACACAACCCCAAACCCCAACATATTCACGACACTGTTCCGCTTATAATTCTCCTCGTCCCGTTAGCTCCGTTTTCCGTGTTCACGAAGGTCGACCGTGAAGGATTTTTGTCGACGCCGAAAGCTGTTTACTTCGGCGCCCGCGATCTTAATCCAGGGCCGCACAACAATCCCGCGAACGAGTTGGCCGATATTCAGTATTGGGTTCATTTCTTTTGAAAAGGAACCCGTTCCAGTTTCTCCTGTGAAAAAAGGAACCAATTCTCGTTAAAAGTTCCTACAAATGCAAAAAGGAACTTAGCCGTTCCCAGTTCTTTTTCTGCGTTGTTAGTTCCTTTTCTGCGTTTTTGCTTTCGTAGTTCCTCTTCAAAATTAACCTGGAACTTTTCCGTTTCTTCGATTAAAAAAAAAAAACTAGACACCAAAAAAATCACTTTCTGAAATGCGAACGTAATAATTTTTTCAAAGATTAAAATAATAAGTGATATTTATTTAAACTTATTATTATTAGTTTAATATTAAATTGTTCTGCACATGGTAAAATGAACGACCGTTCCTGTTCCTTAAAAATTTAACGAAGCCGTTCCAGGGGTTGCTTTTAAGGAAAAGGAACCTAGGCGTTCCAAACTTCTTCAGAAAAGGAACCAGTTTCTAAGAACGATACTTTTCCGTTCCGTTACTACCCAACACTGGATTTTATTCGATCGGCACTCGTATAAGACCAAGTGTCCTTTGGGAGGGGTTTCTAGTCGATAGAGCTCTTTTGTTTTTTATCACGTGCGCGCATGAATACAAATGTTGTACCGTGCAATTCCGTACAAATCCTTCTTATTGCGGATCTATTTTTCCACGGTGTAATAGGCCTACAAACGTATTTTCCTTTCCTATTGAGTTCAGTGTGGATAGGACAAAGCGCGCTATCTAGTCCCGAGTATTTTTTTATCGTTCCACGGAGAGCGAGGTTTTCTTTAGAACAACTGTGAAACTTAAGCATTGAAAAGAGCCGGTGTTCTTTTAAATTTTGCTCTGTCTGTGTTTGTTCGTGGTTTGACCTCAGAACGTGTACAGCTTTGTGCATGCAGTCAAAACATGCTCTTGAAACGATATTTTGGGAAAGAGAAATAGCATTATTTGAATGTGTTGTTTCTTCTGTCAAAAGGCTAGTCAAAGATTTAGGCCAGCATTCGTTTTATTTTTCTGATGATCGTCGTAGCTCCAGTAGGACCAGGTTCTTGATAGCCCAGTTGGCAATGCAACGGTTTATTAGATACCGGACATTGCCATATGAATACGTATTTAGTGCTTGTAACAAAATATATTTTGTATATTTTTAATTCAATGAAATGAGCCTACATTTTCATGTAGGATCTCAGGATTTGAATAAATTAAAGCCCGATAAGGAAAATGAATCTCCCAACCATAGGCTGAATCGTATTTTGTACCAAAATTTATTTTTCCCCAATCCACGCTATTACATGTATAGGAGCAAAAGTAACGCCCTCGTTTTTTTTTTTTTTTTTGCTTGGTAACAATTGTATGTTCTCGAAAAACAAGATACAACGGATTACCACTCAGAACTACTTTCGCCGATTTCCATGTTTACCTAAATTGCACCAAAGTGGTATAGCCACACCCTTTAAATGCTTCTTTATCCACACGTTCGATATAGCTTGTAATGCGGCTGCGGTTTGGCGCCTATGTTATTTAGAATTTAAATTGCGGCTACTTTCCAACGACCGCCTAACGTTGCATTGCGGTTCGAGTATCGCCTGTAGCAGTTTTGGGGCTAGCAAAACGAATGAGATTAATTATAATATTGTACGATGTGAGGAAATAACAACTACCACAATATCCGCATCAACCCTGCGATTTATTTTTTTAATTTTTTATTTTTCTACGTCAATAACTCGTGTAAGTGGAAGTAACTTGTAACTATGCGGGAAGGTATTGAACCACGATATGTGTAATATCAATAATCGGGTCCTTTTTGATTTGTACGAAACTGTCGATCTTGTTCGTTGGACAATGCTCCTAGCGTTTCTGGACCAGCTTTCTATAATTTAACTACCGTTTTTATTTTGATAAATTTCGCTGAATCTGAAAATATAACAAAAATATATTCTTGCAGAATTGCATTTATTTTTACGTAAGCTCTAACCCCTGCTTTTCTGTGTAGAAAATAATAAAAATAATCAAATAAAGTTTCGAAATGCCTTCTACGAATTAGCAGTTTGTGTAAGGCGGGAAAATAAAATTGCTTTCCTATTTTTATGACAGGGGAAAAATTGCCCGATAAGATTCAATCGGGTACAAGGTTAACATCTGCTTGTTAACTTGATTTTATTGGTCCGCTGCTATCGACCGGATCTGACGTAATCGATTCAAAATGGCCGCCGCCAATGGAGAAATTCGATATCGCCAATTATAAGCGGATCGATCACAGACGCCATTTTCTGTGCGTCGAATCACTAACCACACGTGACAGCGGACTACACGTCGATATAACCTTTCCGCTATCTTAATTAACTCGTTTCATAACCAGTGGCGCCATCTGTTTTTCGAAGCGATAAACTAAATCGTAATCTGCCAATTAGTAACGGCGAGAGCCAATAATGCTAAATGAACACCTTGAGCGTATTCGAAGATAACATTGGAGGATGAAAGAGCAGTTTTTGAACTTTAGTGGAAACTCTTATTGAGGTTAATGAGGTCGCATCCACTGCGGAGCGCCTGTTTGACGCTCGATATGCAAATATCCTTGAAAATTAATTTTGCCTCCCCATTATAAATGATATTGGGGCATCGGTAATATCACTCTAGGCACGTTTTGCGCGTGCTGTAGAAAGACAACGCCCGATGTTCTAATGTACACAACGCTTCACTGTTGCCCGTATACGCGTGTTGTGGCGCAGACCTTCGTCAGATAGAGCTCTAAACCTTTGATGCATTATTCCGGTGTCTTTCAAACAAGGTCAGTCTGACGCTTAGTTTTAGGGGGTGGGGGTGGCAGGGGAGACAGGTGTTTTTTTTTTTTTTTGTTTGGCAGGGTTGGCGATACCCCCCTTCCACTTAGTAATCTGCTTCGCAATACATCGCGGGGAATATATTTTCTTTCCGAGGGAATTCACAATTTGGCTCTGTGTATACCTGACTCGAAAGAGCAGCGTTATTTGGCTGCTGTTTTTATGTCTGGTTTTTGGGTAAAGTCACGACTATGGCCTCTGCGTGTGACAGTTGTTGGCGTCCTCTGGTGGTGTTTTAAAAAATAAATCAGTTCGGTTGTTGTGGTTGTATTCTAATTTTTCTTGGACGTGGTTTAATTTGCTTTGTGCTTGTGTTCGGGTCAAATTGGCCCTGGCGCTGTCACGAAAGACAGATCGCGCTGCCGAAAACAAAAAATTTATAAATTTTAATTGTGCTTCTGAAGGCATTATCAGTTTTATTTCTGCAAGTGGCATAACAGTGGTGCAAATTACAAAATATAATTACGCATCCGAACCTGACAGTTGGTATTATCAATTTAAAATTCTGCCTATGGCATAAAAGGAATTTGCCTACAGGAATTTTGCCCACGTGCAATGCATAAATAGAGATGAAAGCTTAAAAACTCTAATAATAGCCCTTTAAGCGCTATTGACGAGCCTGACTCGTTCACGTTCCCCTCGTGTGCATTAACACGGTAGATATAGGCATGTTCTTTCACCTTTACAAATCCCATAGTG
>JAUJYS010002084.1:0-15588 GCA_033995665.1 Melogona broelemanni
CTGCCGGGAATCGAACCCGGGACCACCCGCTTAGTAGTCTATGACTATAGCCACTGTACCACGGGGGCCGCACTTATACACTAATAGATACAGATTCGATGTTACTGTTAGATCAGTTATGACACATTAATGTTCATGTAGTAAACAAAACACTCGTACATACTCGTTTTTACTCATAAGACGTCCTCTCGTTGATGCATTATACATGCTCCATTAAACATAGGGTTGTTTAAGCACACGCTTGCAACCATTAATGTTTTATTTTTCTGTCCTAGTCGATTCGTATATTTCATATCTTCACGAGACCTGATCTACGAGTAATTAATAGGTGATCAATTACGACGTACCAATAAAAATAATATAAATAAGAAAAAAGTTTCAATGATAGAATGACGACGCGAATGATAGAAGTAATGTTCTTCAGGCTTCGCGCGCAGGTGGTCTCTGGAGGACACATACTTATTAACGCGTGCAAAACTGTCGCAGGATGAAAACGTAATATCCCGGTATTATAATTTGAAAATAGAGTTCTTTGTGTTGCTTTTTCCAGTCATTTATTTTCTTTTGTGCGGCGCGCATCATTTTACCGTTGCGCTGCAGATATTTCTTTCTCTCTGGTTGTTCACCGTGGTGGCCATGCAACCCACTCACCTAAACTAACTGTCTGGCACGAAATCTTCCATGGTTCCAAAGACGCGCGCACAATAAAAGAACGGGGTTTCGTTTCGCCGCATCGCATGTATTGTTTCGTAGTATGAGGTTCGGTATCCTACGAACGGGTTCTTTTTCCGAGGAACTTTTTTGAAAGCCTAAGTTCCTTTTCCTAGGAAGGAACGCTTGGAACGGCGTCGTTCTATCGTTCTTGAACATTTTTCAAAAACAATTTGTTGAATTTATTGATTTGAAATTGGCGCCTTCAAACTCCCGCGCGACAATTTGTTTGTTCCCTCCCCCTTTTGGCTATTTCCTGTTCCGGTCGCCATCTTGGTTTTTGCTCACTCTCTCTCTCTATTTTGCTTGTACCGGCTGTGTGCTGGTTTCTCTTCGGAATAAAACTCAATCGAACAGTAATACGATTCTGTGGGATGTCGTTTTTCCAACATAGTTTTATCGAAATATGAATCATTTTACGTGGTTTTGAGAGTAATTTTGGATATACTAATATATCATCTATTAACAGTAAAAAATATTGGGTTGATTCAAGCGTGATATGATGATTCCTAGAATTTTAAAAGATGGGGGAAAATTGGATTTTCTTGAGCATTGTACAAAACGATTTTTATCGATATATCTGATATGAATAATTTTACGTGCTTTTTGATAATTATTATGTGACTGGATTATGACTGGACTAAATGTCTGAAGCACTATCGGAGTATGAAGCAGCTTTTATATTTTGAGAACCGTTCCAACATCTAGCAGACCAAGTCCCGTTTTGTCTTGGCAACAAAAGTGGTGTTTATTGTTACCCAAAGTCTGTTTTTACGCAAAAGCGTTGCTCTAATAACACGTAACGGTAAGTGGATTTCTGACTCCACTTTCTTGGTGTTTCGACGAAATTTATGAGCAAATTAAAACGCAATTAAGTTTTACAAGAGAAGTGCCTATCTATTACCGGCGAATTCAGTGGGGCATAGAAAATAATGTGGGCGGCTCTCGGTTTTAGCTGTTATTTATTGCTTTCTCATTAGAGCAACTTTTGCCTTTTTCGTTTTCTCCAACAATAAAATTGGTGAACAATGCCGGCCTTTCTTGGACGTCGGATTATTTTTATAATACTTTATTTTTTTCTGTTGTTACTATTGCTGTACTGCAGAGTTTCATTAGAAAGTGTCTTAGCTGAAGGCGGTCGCTTTCTCGTTGGATCGTAGTATTTATCACCAGGGGGGGGCAACACATAAATTGCAGCGACCCGAGTGGAAAAAAGTGGCAGTTTCGAATCCGAAAGCTATATTTTCAAATATTGAGTGATTCTGGTTACAAATATCATACAGAAAATTGTATAGGAGGTACAGACTGTACACCTTGTGCCGCTTTGACAGTATGTGGAGATCACATTTTCACCAGTAGCGAATAAACAAGAGCCAATGCCGGAAATCGATCCCGGGACCCCGAACCTTAACTGGTTGAAATATCGACTGGGCTACGACGAGTCGTACGGTGCATTTACAACGCCTTTATGTGTATAGCATCGACACCTTTTTGGGTTTCCATTTCGAATATTAATTTGTTCCTTTTTCCGGACTCTTTCGCATCATTGTGCAAGGCAGATATTTTAATATTTCTCTCCATATGGGCGGCCATTTTGAACTTTAGGTTTTACTTTCAATGCAATGACATGTCATTAGGTGTATTTTTCACGAACCAATGCTGGCATTGGCGATTTCGGTTTTTAAAATTAATTTTTATTCCTGTCCATTGCATTTAATTTTCACGAGCGTTCAGTCAATTGGTTGTCGCTACTGTTGCGATAATTATTAAATTGTCTAAAACAATCAATCTTGACATGTCCAAACTTGCCAGTGGCAAGTTTGTTCTCTGGTGGCATTTATTAATATAAATGAAAACGCCACCAGAGAGGGTGCAATTGACATTGAATGTGTCGGTCGGTACCAAACCATCGACTCAAATGGAAACTGTTAATTTCGTCTCAGGACACACATTCTCATTCCCTCCTCCCTCACCACCACAATGGTAATGAGGTGTCAGTGCTCAGCGCTAACCTTGACGCCGAGTGCCATCGGTCACGCCCACCGCTGACGTTTCGACTTTTTTCTCCACCATTGACCACGCCCACTTCCGCCCGGTCTTCCCAAGCATGCGCGGAAATTATAATCGAGAGAGAAGGTGCGGAGCGCCGCGCGACCAGCACGTGCCGATATCGACGACTGCGGGGCGGATCGAATCCGCCGCATCTCCGCCTGGATGCGCAGCCGACAGCGGGGGGACTCCGTCCTGCGCCGAGACGCTGGCACGGCTCGTGGCCCTCGCGTGTGTTGTCGGGCGCGAGGGAACAGCCGCGTCACGGCTCGGTTCGGATGCAGCCGGGCGTTGTATACAAGTATTTTTTGCCTAATTTGGCCACTAGGTGGCCTTGCTCGTGGCGCCGTTGTAATTAATTGGGTAGGCAGCGGCGGCGTCGTTGACGAGAATAATGATTTCGCTTTTCCACATTTCTCGAGAAGGCAGACATCCATTTGAAAAGGTATTATTTCAGATTCGGTTCACTACTAGGTGATTTCTGTTTCTCGTAATAGGTAATTCGAGAATGATTCCACGAAAACGAAAATGGGATCTATTTTTAGAACGGAGATCGAATCTCCCTGGGTGGCATCTCCACCGCCTGAAATAAAAAAGTGCGCACGGCTGCAAATGACAGCCGTGCACACATGGCATGTAATCCGGTATGTGTGCTTGGGCGGCTGTTTTTCAAGGTTACAGCTGTATTGAACTGTCGTAATTGACATGTCCTGGTAAAAATACGCTGTGGTTAGGTGCTCGATGAAAAACCTCTTGATTTTGCGAAAGAACAGTTGGAATAAGTAACTAATCTTATTTGATGGTGTACATGTATACATTGAATTTGAATAGATAGCATATTTTGCCCTGATGCTTTCATAAACACTTTATCATTTTGATTTTTCACTCAATACTTCATTTATTCATCGTATATCTTTCTGTTCATGTGAGATTTCAAGGAGATTATTGAAATCATTTTTGGGGCAATTATACACAAACCCGTGTTTGAGACTCGTAGTTTTATTTAGATTTTGTTCTAATCGTAAATCAATTAGGAAGTCAATGTTATTGAGTTCGCTTAAAAAACGTAAAAAGGCATTGATGTTTGATGATCAATTTATTCACCACCGACAGCAGCATCGAAGCAAATTTGAAATCCCAGACCGCAGCAAGCATTTAGATGCCATAATGCACGACGACCACTGCGGCCAATGTGTTTGTGTGTGAGCAGAAAAAGGGTTTCGCATTGTGTGCAGTGTTCTCATTTTAGACACGTAATTTCGTCGGTAATGCAAAACCTCAGTATGGTCTATTGTGTTTTTTAATAAAAGAGTAAACCGGGTATTAGCTTCAAGTCACGCCCACATTCTCGATGACGTCAGGAACTGCGTGACGCGGACTGTCGTTGGATTCCACGTAAAATAGATTCTGCCGAAGACTTGTACAGACTGATTGAACGGAGGGGGGGAGACGATCACTCGATCGTCAATGAGTAATAATTGATGGATAAAAACTTTCCAATATTTACAGTAATTGTCGATTTTAATGACAAGGGCCGTCCTCTTTGAGTGGATGGTATGAACCATCTTTCAGGTGCAGTTCTCTTGGTAGTTCCAAGACAATCGGTAAAATTAAAACCTGCTCTTCGCGGTGTATTTTATCCCGGTGCACATTGTTGGCGAAATGGTGAAAATAATCTAAGCCATTGTGGTGAAAGTAATGTGAAGGTAATAATTGTCGGCCCCCAGTGGCTCAGTGGGTATGGTCACATTCTACTGAGCGGGTGGTCCCGTGTTCGATTCCCGGCGTAGGCTTTCGTTTATTCAATCCTGTGGTACTGGAATGTGCCCCTCATATATTGCCATAGCGACACGAGAGGTACAATAACCTCCTGTAGTGCAATTCACTACAGTAATTTGGAAGAAAAAATAAAATATACATATACTCTATGGCAGTGTTTCCCAAACCTTTTCACTAGCGGAGCCCTTTTTTGAACCAATTTTCATGGCGGAGCCCCTTGGAGGCTACCAATTTTAATGGCGGAGGCCCCCTCCCCCCCATGTCATACAAGTCAATTGCAAAATTAAGCAAATCAATGGCAAAATTAAGCAAGTCAATGGCGTTTTATTATTTATTTGTTATTGATGGTTATTGAAATCCTATTAGATTCAGATTTTAGTCTAACGCTGTTACAACTCATAGGTGCTTATGAACATGCACGTAAAAAATGTGTCGTTGTACAGCTTCCTCCTCAGCACTGTACGCCACCAGGCATTATTTTATCGAGTCGCGCGCGTTTGTCGTCGTTTATTGTGAGTGGACCGGACAGTCTATCGCCGTCATTGGGCTATCTCGCGCGTATGGCTCACCTGTGTGACCACGCGCAGCTTAAAAAAAATCTAGCATATCCCAGTAACAGTGTTGCTCGAGCAGTGGCCGTGTTCGCACGCGCGAGCGATGCACATCGACAGGTGCTTCCAACTGTAGTGTCGTCGTTTGTCAATAGTGGAGCTAGTGGCGCATATTTTTTTTATCGCGTCGTCGAGAAAAAAACTTTATTGGTTCTTTTTTTTTAATGAAGCGTAGGCGAAGTGAGGAAATGACATGTGCGTAGTGTGACGCCAGTAATTACGTTGTCTCATCTGACGAACGCGATGCCTCCTCGCTAAATGGACTCTTGATATTCGTTGGATTACATGCGTTGGTCCACACGTCGGTTTCTAATTCGGATACGCGGTACTGCTGAATTAGTTGCCGAATTTTGTGTTTCGCTGAAAGCGCCACGCTTGTGGTAATTTTAATTCTAATTGAAGCTATTTGGTAAGTTTTATTATTGTTTATTTGTTTTTGAAAGGACTCAGGGGTACATGGCCTATTAATATTTTATGAGGTTCGATGAGTTTCCATTTACAAATTTCATTCCATTAACTCTGGACAAAAATAACAAATCTGAGAGCATGGATTTTTAAATAGTCAAAATTTAGAAAAAAAATAATGGTAAAATAATTGTAGCATTTTATCGCTGCATCTTTTGTAGTAAATATCACTACAGGAGGTCCGGTACCTCTCTTTGTGCTCCTGCATAATCCCTTGCCGGGAATCGAACTCGGAACCGCCGCACCACAGTCGTTTTTTAGTTTCAAACTCTAAATACGAGGAATCGAAATTTGATTCGTCAGTTTATTTATCGTTTTATCTATGTGGATGTCAAAAGTAACACAATAGTTATTTTAAATTAATTTGGTTTATATTCACAACTCATTTGTTTTTCCAAAACTTATTTAACGCCATACACAACTACTCACTCCCACCTCCACCCCTCCATACATTAGGGATCCCTGATGTCACGGTTTCAATCAAGCGGATACAAGATTTGTCCAATCGCGGGTCTTCACACGAAATTAGAGTGTGACAAATTAATCTTATTTGAACTATTTCAATATGTATGGTAGAACCGATAGTTCAGTTGGTTAGGTGACGGATCATAAATCTGTCACGGATTCGGCCCATAATCAGATTGTGTTATGACGTCTAGGTTCGAATCCCAATATGGGCGAACGTTAATTAATTATAAATATAAATTGATTAATTGTCAGAATCACATGGTCACAAATTGGGATATATGCGCACCCTTCGATCGTAACAAGGGGGGGTAGGGAAAGTTTTAAAAAGGGATATCTTATTATAGCACTGGCCACTTGACCTCCGCCATTGGCTTCTCCAGGGCTGCTTGCGGGTATATATTGTAATTATTATATTTGGTTTCTACTAGTACAACGACCTACCGAAACAATATTGATATGAGCGTGTTTCACTGAATCATAATTTTTTTAGAAACAATAGAGCCAAAAACTTTCAGAGTGTTTCAGCACTTTCCACTACATTTCTGAATCTGCGTGCACGATACGCTTGGTGTGGCAGAGGACAATGCGGCGGAAAATGTGTAAATCCTTCACGTGACTTGCCAGCATGAGGCACATGCACGCACGCGGGGGGTCCAGACGTCTGTATATTTTCGTGTAATGTGCGGTAATTATTGGTATTTAAATATTGCGTGAATTTGTAGCGAACGAACGCGAGCGACCTTTGCGAATACATACGCGTATTTAGTGTGAACGGGGCCATTTTGCATAGCTTAACATAGCGTTTGATCCAACGAAGTATAACTGTATAAAGT
This sequence comes from Melogona broelemanni, assembly GCA_033995665.1. NCBI lineage: Eukaryota > Metazoa > Arthropoda > Diplopoda > Chordeumatida > Chordeumatidae > Melogona > Melogona broelemanni. The sequence goes on from JAUJYS010002084.1 coordinate 6,917, forward strand.
ATAGTTTCCTGGCACCAAACATTTTTTTTTTGATAATCTATGTTCGATAATACTGCAATGAATACCAATATACACTATATGAATCCCCTCTGAAACATTTCTTAAAGACCATGGTATCGCGAAGCAGATTTTCGCTGGTACCAGGGATCGAATACCAAAAGCCCGAACTGAGAATCGAACCCAAGATTGTGGTGCAACAATTGGATGCTATACATCTACGTTTATAAACGTTTCAACGTAATGTGTAAAGTTGGAAGGATTCGCGCCGTTTTGGTGTCTTAATTGAAATTATCCGGAGTTTCGTTGGGAAACGTGGGTCAGTTTAACGTCAGATTACGTCACTTGTCATGTGGCTCGCTAATCTTCCGCTGGTGGCAGCGCCATCTACTGATTACCTAATGAAACTTACATTTTTAGAAATTATTGTGAGGAGCATGCTTCCAATTTCTTATTTTTATCAGCATTTCCGAATGAAGAATTTTTTTAAATCTCTGGCAGGCTTTTATTTTTATCTCGCCGATGAATCTTAGAAGATATACAATTAGTCGGTTAAAGGCTTAGTCTTACTAACTGGATAGTGAAATCGCGATATGTTTTAGGCATAAGCGAAATCAGTGTTGCCTTTTTTACGAGTACAAATATGGCTAACCATTTAGAACAGCTTTCAAACAATTGTTTGCAACGCGTGGGAAATAACAAACCTTTTCAATTAAAAACCGTTTGGTAAATTTACATACGTAATAAGCAGTTTAGACGCTTAATCATGGTAGAGGAAAAATAAAATAGGCCTTGTGAAAAATTAATGCAAGCACAAAGGACCGAAAGGTTGGATGATAGATGGCAAAATTATTTGCAGTCATATTTTTCTATTATACTCACCCCGTAATAGGCACAACCGTGTGTGTACACTTGGCAACATGCAAACTCTTTTTGCTCTGTTTCTTCTTAGAAACAATAGAATTGCTTCTTAAAAAATAAAAGTTGGCCTACTCACTCTCTCGATCATATGCGTTTTCGGCGAAAATTGCTTGTTTTTGTGCATTTCGCGTGCGAATCATATCTGATTTCGTGAGTCAACATGAAAATCTAGTCACGAACATGGAGTCAACGACTAGCGGAAAGTCGGAAACGTGAGGGAGCGTCAGGTAAATAAATGTTGACGTCGCTCCTTAATAGAGAATTTATCTTGGTTTTTGTACCAATAGTCCAACGAGACCCAACGGGATCAGGTAATTGATATATAACAGTTATAATCATAGTTCGTTCAATTGAAACAACGTATTCCGAATAAATAAAAATGTTGATTTTCAAATATTGTCCACCATATGTCATGCTCCATCATATGTCTCGGTTTCGTGCCATTGGCTATGACTTCTGGTCTCTAATGCCTCCTAGGAAGGAGGAGGCCTTTTGAGAAACTTGTTCAATCTCCCGCGTGTGTTGACTTCCGATTTGTCATTTGCTGACATGCGCAATTATACAAACAAAACTGAATTACCAGAACCAGTAAAACAACAATTCAGCACTCTAATTCGCATAGGAAAGGACAAACCCGTCGGCTGTCGACTGTTCGATCCAGGGACAATTTTTCAAACTATTTCCGGGGAACGGGGGTGTATATTTTGGAGCGTAGTCGAGAAACAGGTGGAGTAAGAAATCTGATTGAGTCGCATTGTGGGGTCAAATAAACTACAGAACGATCAGAATCAGTTTTAATAATAATTATCAATAATTTAATGCTTTTTTGCGAAGCATTTAAGGGTTGCATAAGGATGACAAACTAATCGCTCACATAAATTTTTGCCCCTTGGGGCTACTATTCTATTCCAACTATTCTTCAATTAAATCTGTGAACGTCATCTATGTCAAATAATTTAACTAACTTTGCTTTAATGACATCGCCGATGTCAAATTTCATTCTGCCATGAATGGTGAGTTGCAAAAGGCATTGCATCGCGCGATTAAACTATTCGATAACATCATTGATGCGATTTTACCAATATCGATCTCGTTCGAATCTATATCGATTTCATTTCATTTAATATCGATCGAATATCTTGCAGAGGGTTATTTGGGAATTGCCATATAAAGCGCAGACGATTTTAAATGACTCCATTATTCAAGTAAATCAATTCTCTTTGAAGTAACGACATCGTTCTGCCCAGTGGTTTGTTCACCGTTTAATTTTATCGTCAAACACAGCGTTCATTTATATGCTAACAAAATTCCGCCAAATGCCGGTATCGCTTGATAGTCGATCGCGATCGTAGTTTAGCGAAAATGTTCGTTTTTTTCCTTACCCTACATGATAATCACAAAGTATTCTGCGGATTCTGTCGCAGTTAAAAAGCCGAACGTACCGCAATGCCGATTTGGACTAGCCCGTAAGTGTTAACGGGATTACTTTTTTTTTACGGTTTCTGGGATTGTACTCATTCGGCAACCGATTTATAAGTCTGACATTTACGGACGATCTTTTTAGTCAGAATATTAGAACTGCTCGGTTCGAATTTATGTTCTGGTTGTTTACGCGAAGGCTTACGCGGGAAGGGTATTGTTAGAACCAACAAAGAGGGATTTGAAAAATGGTTCCTTCTTCTTTGCGGCGAAATATGTTCATTTTAAAACTCCGCTTTTTACGAGCCCACCAATCAAGATGGCCAACTTAAGTTTGACGTTTTAATTGTTTTAAGAAATAAATAGTTTTTTTTCTTCTTCTTTTCCGTTTCTGTACAATTTCGGTTTGGTTGGTTAGGTTTCGTGGAATTTAAATGAACGCGGAAACAATGACGAAAAAATGTGTAAAATGAATGTGGTTTCTATTTTCGACTTCCGATTTTTTTTTTGGAGCATTTCGCGTCTTGAGTTACCGCGCTCGCGCTCTGCAAACTTTTGTATAAAATACGTTGACTTTCGATTTTTACTTAGGGAAATTTTTTGCTTATGAGCCTAGTTGATTTGATTTTAGACGAGAAATCGTTGAAGTTTTTTTAATTGCCGATTTGTAACATTTCTCGAATTTCGGTAAACAAATTCGACTAATTTGTTGGCCGGATTAACCTTCTTTCTATCTCGTAAAATTTGCCTAACCTCGCTTGTAATATTAATATTTCAACCTCTATGAATTCGCCATTCATGAATAGATGGGTGGCGCCGCCTGGCGTGCAAAACACGCTAAACCGTAGGGGCTTAATTTCAATTCGCGTTGCTTGTGTCACGCTACGTCAGTTTGTAAACACGCGGAAACGAAATATTTCACTTGAAGAAAAATATGAAACCGAAGCAAAAAAAAAATAAAAAAAATTTCGTCCGCAATTAGCGAATCGAGCATCCATTGTGCCTAATTGGTAATTGAAATTTCCTCTATTCAAAACTTACTACCTGGAGTGACTTCGTTTCCCATGATGATATACGGGTCAATTATGGAGGTCGCCGGTATCTGTAATTTCTGAATAATAACAGCATCCCGTCACCGACGTGGGCACACTATGAACTATATTTGACTTTTTCTTGTCGCGGTTTTAAAATTATTAGAATAGGCCAGCCAGTATTGCAGACGTCTGTGGTGCAGCGGTTCCTGGTTCGATTCCCGGCTCGGGCTCTCTTTTATTCGATCCCGGTTGGTGAAAATGTGACTTTATGATTTTGAACAACAGATGGCGCCACACGCTATGGCTTGATTAGACCGCAGACTCGAAGCCCAAAGGGCAACAAAAGTAACAGCGCAAGGCCAAGAACTCCCGTTGATTGCCGCACAGGCCTACTGAGCATATATTGCAACCTTGGTACCCGTGCGAGCGCCGCATTACCATATTAAAACAGTGAAGCCCCACAGAGTGAATTTGCCGGTTATAAATTGTAATCTAATGCACGGAATAATTTTTTTGCCGCTGGTTTTATTTTAAGGAAGCGGAGGAAGAGGTCAGAAAGGCTTTTTGTACTCATTGAAATCAACAAGTGGACTGCAATGTTGTTTGTTTAGATTGTCATATATTATAATTTCTGAAGTATTTTTATTCATTACCCTATTAATTAAATATTTATTTTTACTGATTATTTTAAGTTAAAAGGACGTCAGATATTGCGACAGTCAAAATTAACTACTTGATATTTTCTATCGCAGATGAAAAAACGAATTGCTTTTGTTACATTAAAAATAAAACGAGTTCTAAAATTCTTAGGTCTTGTACTGACGGAATTTTCAAAATGTCGCTTAAGAAAATAAGTCAAAAATTGTCACTTTATATTTGGATAACATCTTAATGCCATAAATCAAATTGGATAGGCGAATTCAGCGATCCAATAGACAGTCTTTGGCAATACAGTATTTCCTGCACCGCCGAGAGCCTACGGAAAATGGTTTCCCTGTCCCGCTAACGTCATCATTGCGGCAAAGGCACGCACGTTTACGGGTACCGTTATTTGATGGCTCATGAGCCTACGGTCCCGGGTTCGATTCCCGGCACAGGCTTTCGTTTATTCGTTAGCCAGTGGTACTGGCGTCACCCCTGAGCTACGGTGATTTAAAAATAAAATAAAATAAAATAAAAAATCCCTCTCACTGGGGACTATTACTGCAAGGAGATTCTGTGAAATATGTGAAAGGGTACATTCTCATCAGTACCCTCGGATTGAATTATCGAGAGCCTGCACCGGGAATCGAACCTGGGACCACCCGCTTAGCAGTCTGTTGCCATACTCACTGAGCTAGACGGATCGTACCGTTTTACCCGTGGCGCCTTCTAATGTGTGCGGTACCGTAATGAGAACAAATTTACGCGAGCTTTCAATCTGAAGGTTTCAAAAAATTTTGAACAACTAATTACGCTGGAGCGTCAGAGGATTTACGGGCAACGTGGTCTAATTAAAATTTGTTTATTGCTGTCATGTTGGGGATGAATTTTTATGTTTGCGGGTAGGGAAAAGGTCAGAACGCTACTTTTCCACGCGAAATGTGAGCAAAGCCATCATAGAAAATTTCCCGTGTAAAGGCTGTACCGCAATGCACCAAGTCATATGTGTTTTCGAGGCCTGCATAGTAATTTAAGGGGCAGCGTTTCAGATTTCACACTAATTCCACACTACTTTAGCAGATAAATTCAATACTTTTTTGCATTTCTTTATTTATTTAAACGTCATGTTTTATAGTCTGTACGAATTTCAGATTTCTCCTTTTATTTGAATTATTATTATTTTTGAAATATTGTTTCGCACCAAATCGGTTTAATAATCTGTATTTTTGTTTTGCTGTTGAAATCATCTACGTCATTGCCGTTGAATTACAAATATCTCATGACGTATTGACTACATTATGGACACTGAAAGGGTAACGTAAAAAATTGAAGTAATAAATATCAATCGCTTTAAAGGAATATTTTTGAAATGAAACCCAAAGCATCAATCGTTTCATGTAATCTATGTTATTTTTATTATTTATTTGTATTATTTTATTTAGTCACGCGTTAACGCGTGATTTGTAAAAACGATTATAGCGCACCCCGTTTCGCTTATCGAGCAGAGTACTGTCAACCAATCAAGTAAAGGGTTCAAAAAAAAAGAAATCTTAAAAAAAAAGGATCACCAATCGTGTGTATGTGACGCGCTAAACAAAAAACCCGCTTGTCGAAAATCAAAGTGCTTCCTCTTTAAAAAACCGTGCAACCTAAACGCGTTCGCTCCAGTGCCCCCACCACCACCACCGCCACCGCCATCACCGCCACCACCACCATAACTCTGACGCTGTTCTTTTTTCCCGAGCGCTAGCCCATGTTTTATTATTTCATGCGTGCCCGAATTTTAACAGCAAAATATGGAGCTCTCCGGGTAAGTGTTTTACTTTAGCATGCACGGTAATGCATGCGCAGAGACCGTGCCATCTCATTACGGCGTCTGTACGCGCCTCCGCGGTGTATGGTAGCGGCGACGGCGGCATAGAAACGCTCACCTGAGGTTGCCAGATGCAGGAATGGGAAAGGAGGTTAATCGAATATGAAATGGAGGAAAATATCCTTCAAATTGTATTGAAATGGAATACAGGTCAAATTTAGAACAAACATTTCAATGAAAGAATAAAAATAATAGAGAAGACCCAATTACAATTACAATATATACCCGCAAGCAGCCGTTATCCCGGTTACCCGGTGGGTAACGAAGCAGCCTTCTTGAGGGGGGGGGGGGCTCTTGGGCAGGGGTCATAATTAAATGAAAATTAATGATTAAAATAAACTGATTAAAAGCGTCGTAACAATCGGACATTATTTTACTATTTAATTAATTTTAATTAGTATTTTTTATTTTTTTTAGTCAAAAAACTATAGTTGATGACAAAGATTGGGTTTTCCTATTTCAACAGGCTCTGTATTTGAGACTCTGTAAGACCGTTCCACTTCCGGCACACTGTAGGAAAATAAGATTTGAGATAGCCATAGCTTTTATTGTAGCAGCTCCTTCACCATTCTAGTGTGACCCGTTTTTCTATTCTTTAGCTAGTCGAATATATAATTTTCCTAACATTAACATCGCAATGCCCCTTTAAGATGCGATCTAACTGTACAAAATTAATATTTTTTTTGGAAAAAAACCCTCTTCGTTACGGTAGTACGGGTAAAAAATCAAAAATAAGACACATATTAAATTTTTTTCCGAAAACCAATCGGTCATGAAAATTAAAACCTTTAGTGCTAGTTATACGAGTATACATGTGCTATAGAAATAAAGATAAATCACCCAAAAGTTCAGAGCTTAGGGGTGAAAGCAGCCTGGCTATACCAGCTGCCATCCTATACCTATCTACCTACTACTTATAGCGCGTAAATTAATAATATATGTAGTATAAGTAATAATTAAGGGAAGATCTCGCTCAGCGCTAAATTAAAAAAAAGTCCTTATTGTACGACAAAATCTGTGTGTCAAGTCTGACTTTGTGCGCATACCAAAAAAAGGAAGACATTTTAGGTATGGTGGTCTGGAGGACAATATCTCCATTTGGATACCAAACGGCAACCCCATGCTCACCATCTTCCTTCTCCCGCCCCTTCCGCTGCCGCCTCCTTCAAGGCCTCGCCCACTTCATTGACGTCATAGCTAGTTTTGAGAAATGCGCGTGATAAATTGAGAAGCTGGTAAGTTCACGGTTCTAAAACCTCACCGCACAACTACTACGCGAGAATAGCAGAAAAACACCCGTGAATGTGTTACGAGAGACAAAAGGAGAAAAAATACCACCCCCGGAATGTTTAAGTTCAGTTTGGCGCAGAATGTCTCGAGGACGACGTCATTAAAATGTATAACAGACCCGTTTCGCACGCGCGCGCTGATGAAAACGTTCGTTTCGTTAATTTATTGTTCTGTTGTTTTCGTTATCCTTCTGAGCCCCTCTTTATTGAGTCGCACATCGTCTCAGAAATAATCACAAAAATTTCACACAAATCTATAACGAATGACCCAAGCATGGGCCTTGAAAGAGACCAATGTACAGCAACATAATGTTGTATGGTATGGAAAATCAAAGAACAACGATAAAACCCAGGACAGACTGTTTGTTGCTGTAGACGACTGAGTTAGCGAGACTCGCAGCACAAATCAGAACAATTAGAAATGACATTCGCTAAAATATAATACAATGTCGTTATGCAAACATATTGCTCGATCACTTTTAACAATTTTTTTACATTCTTCAGAAAACTTAATATAAGTTGCTATAAATTTGTTAAGTTATTGAGCAGCGTCGTTTACTTAACGTATGATTAACAACTCTTTAACTGTTCTGTACTTATACGTTTAGAACAAAATTTATGCAGCAAAGGTCGAACCAATCGCTGGGGATTAATAAAGGAGTCAAGAGAATCACTCGTAAAAGTACATTAATCCACAACTCATTTCTTTTCGCGAAGGAATAAAAAAAATGCTATCGCGAGCGCATCTTAAGTCAATGTTTTATTTTCTAATTTAGTGAAATAGCGCTGCGATCCATTTCAATAAAAAATAGAAGAAAAGAAATCCACAATTCAAGAAACTACTTTTTTTGCCAGACACCGTGATTGCATGCCAATATTTTTAGGCAAAAGTAATATTAGGGAGACGTAGACCACATGCATAAACAATGGGAGCAAGAAATGGTACATCTGTGTTGAGATTTACTCATACATTTAGTTTCTAGTCTTTGAGCTGAGCTAGCAAAAAGCCTGTGCGATTTATTGGGATTGGAAGTATACAACCCTATGTGATGGGGGGGTTTTAAGGTGTTGTTTGTTTTATATATATGTTACCTTTATATGTGTATTTTTCATCTTATTTATTTTTTGACTTCTCATTTTGTACTTTGGATTTTTAATTTAGATTTCTGCTTTCTGACTTTTAGATTTTGAGTTTTCCTATTTAAACAGCTAATTTTTGTAATAGATTTTTTGCCTTAAAAGGTAACACACATAAAAACTTACATAACTTCCCAGTATGGGCAGAGACTAATTCATACATATTTCTTTTATAACAAACTTTACTTGTAGGCCATATTTTCTTCTAAATATAATTTGTTTGACCCAATTTTGAAAACTGTGTTTTTATGGCTCTACCTATTCTCATTAATTCGGGATCTAAGGTCTCTGGGTGAGGTGTAGCCTTTCTCTCACCAAGTCTGTCTTTCCCAATATTACTCAGTATTGGAAGCTTTGAAA
>JAUJYS010002085.1:0-15586 GCA_033995665.1 Melogona broelemanni
ATCTCTATACAATTTTTGCCACCATCGTAATATTGTAATAATTGTTCAACAATAATAATAAAAACGTTATCCAAGAAGTTGCCGTTTCCTGTTTTCTCTGGTCGAAAACAACTCATCCTTCAATCGATTAATCTCCAACGGCTCCTACATCAATCCTCAAAATGTATAAAACGTTGTTTATTAAACAGTATTGCGAACGATACAAATTAGTTTAATACCAATTTATTTGCTGATGGATTCCGTTGCAAACAGTGCAAATCAGAACCGGAACAAGAATGGTGCAAAAAGGAAGGGTTACATGAGATGGACGATATACCCTGTATTGATACATTATGATATATTGCAGCATAGGATTAAAGCGCGATATGCTATGTGAATACCCAAGGAATGATTAATATAATCGCCTCAAACGTAAGATTGGTTTAAGCACAAAGTTTGGATTATTTTTTTTCTTCTTTGGATTGTCTTTCAAATTGCCGAAAACAGTCCCGAAATAGTGGACTTTTGATGAATTCTAACAGAACGCTTTTCGATTGGCTTCGGTGGGAAACTTACCGGCCTTGTTGTAATCGACCAGATACTAAGCTCGAGTGGCGCACGAGCAACGGGCTCGAGCAGCGCGGGTTTGGGTTCGAGTGTTGCACGTACAGCTGGGCACGACCAGCGCGGGTTTGACGGCTTGCACGTTGTCGCACGGCTTGGAAGAGACGGCGGTGAGGTTCCGCCTTTTAGGTATGGCTCCCGTGGAGCTGGAGCAAGCGAAGGCGGTCAACGTGGTCGCCTGAACCGACCTTTGCTGTTGCTGGGCGAGACACGTAGCGGCGCCTTTCTGTTCAGCACGCGGAAAATCAGAAAAGGTTTAATATTTAGTTGTTGATTTAAAAGCGCCCAAGTCAATAGTTCGCAGTCGTTACCAGAATAAGACTATGTCTTACGTCTTTGTCCGCCCGGCTGACCTGTCTAGCCTCCTCGTCGGGAAAGGCCGCCCGGAGGGCGCGTAAATCCGACTCCCGCCTCTCCACCATGGTCCTCAAGTACATCGCCACCTCTCTCAGCCGGATGATGGACGCGCCCTGCTCCGCCACCTTTTTCTCGGCCTGGGCCTGCCGCTCTTTCGCCGACAGCAACTTAAAGTTGACACTCTTGAGAGCCGCCTTGTGGGTGGCCTGAGCGGTGGATAACTCGTCGGTGGTATCACGCGCGTCGCGCTGAAGTTCGCGGTTGGTGGTCACCGCGCTCTGCAGTTGGCTGAGTAGAGAGAGGGATTTAAAAATGGAAGTGGCGTAGCGACATTGGTTAGGAAGAACTATGATGCCATGAAATTGGCCGAAATGTTCAAGGCTTGATTTCATCAATAGGTTTAATACAATCTAGCACAGCAGTGTTCAAATATTCTTTATTTAGTTACTAATCATAATATTTAATCCACGTTTACCAATTTTATTCACCATTTTTAATTCATTATTGGATTTTGGGCTAAAGCCATTTAATTGGACATTATTAATTTAATTAACATAAAATTAGTTGGACAAGTTAACTTAATAATATATTCCACCAATTAATAATATCTATTCACAACAATAAGCGAGCGACTTGGAAAGCTCAATTCTTTCCAAATTTCAATACTCTTCAAAATACATTATTCCTACAGCCAAATCTGATTCACAGATCTAAATAAAAAATCCATTATTGAAAGTTAAGATTATTCCATTTGTTCTTCTGGTAACATAACTTTTCTCTAACAGATTCTCAACGACATTTTCTATTCCATATCACATTTATCAAAATTAAATAGTAAAAAAAAAAAAAAAGTCATAGGAAACACAGTACGAGTCTAGATCAACGGGGGTTTCGATGCTGGATTTAAAAAAAAAACCGACACAAACTTACGCTTGCAGTGTGGCGCACAATTCAGTCAAATCCTCCCAACCATCTTCTCCGTAGGTTTTTAGGATGAGAGCCGCATCAGCCGACTTGCTGTTTATGAACGCATTTAAGCTAGACAAAATAAAAATATTTTTTTAGTCGAGCAATTCACAATGTCAATTCAATTATTTGTTTAACCCTACACATCTGACTTCGCCGTGCTCTAACACTTTTGGTGGGCATGAACCCTGAATTATTAATAAATATAGAAATTTAACAATCGTAGCATATTGTAGAAATTAATCAATCGGGCCTCGTCATACATTTACGATTATCGTTGCTAGTTTACGACAGTCCAACTCATGTTCAATCGATTCGACTTTTTAAGTACTCACTGCTTCAACGCGTCGAGCTGGGACCGCGTGTCTGCGTACCCTCGCCCGATTCCGACTAGTCGAGCGTTATCCAAGTTGATGTCAACTATCCGCGTCTGGAGCAGCCTTCGATCCGCCTCGGCCTTGGCCACCTGCTCTTTCAGCCCCGTCAGCCTGTCTTTGAACGCGGCTTGCTCCGACAGATAATCGGCGTTTACAGTCTCGAGCATCTTGATGTGCTTGCCCTTCAGACGAGTTTCCTCCTACAGCAAAAGCATACGACATTATAACCGGTAAGAAAATATTTATTAGATCGCATGATTTATTGGTTCATTGTTTATTGTTGCATAATTCATTTTTTTATAAAGTACTTTGTATTGGCTAAAAACGATTTATTTACTTTTTAAGGGACTCAATATTTGATTCGTGCGGTCAAACTAAATTTCATTCTGAGACAGGGCTAATCCTGAAAAGCTAAAGCAAATTTCCCTGACTTTCATTGGCCAAAAATCAAAATGTTTCTCGACTTGCATTTTTAGAACAAATTATTACAGTCGCAAGACATTTTCCCAAACCAAAATAGTTTGATGTTATTGGTATTGCAATATAATCTGTTCATATTTAAATAAAATATTTAAAAAAAAATAACAATTGAAGATTATAATATAAAAAAATTCTATACAACAAAGAATAGAGCTTAACGCAGCGCGATTTTTTTTAAAGCGATCGAAACACTTAGAAAATGAAAGAGCGCGCACAGCGCAAATAAAAAATAAATAAGTCACGCTTCGAAAAATGGCAAGAGTCCCAATTATTTTGAAATTGTAAGTAACCTGCGGCAGCAAAACCTCATTAAAAAAACTAAATACAAGCAAGTAGAAAGAGCGCCCGTTCGGCATGAATTTATTTTATAAGTGGCCGACTGTGTCTTGAAAAAAGTGTATTGAATATGTGATGTTTGCAAATTAAGAACCAACCTGCAAGTATCACGCCCTGGTTAGGTGCCCATAAAATGCAAATTAGCAACAAGATTTTCGTTCAGGAGACAAAGGAATGAATTGCTCTCAATCTTCAGATTCATAGGAAAAACAAATATCTTATATTTATTTTAAAAATAAATCGCAATTGACTAACTTTTCAATTTTTATCAGAACAAACAAATGGAAAAAAATGATCACAGACAATATTTTTCTATTTAGATAAATATTGGAATCGATTCTTATTGTTATTTCCGCGAGAGCTCAAAGAAAAACGTTCGTTGGGTACCATCAATCGTCGAACACACTTTACCGTCACAATCGAATTTTGGGCGTCCCCACGAATTTGGCGAACTAGACCTCGGCGTGAACCCCGACGAACCTTCTCCCCACTGGCCGGTAGGGAGGTCGAGTCATGTCGATTCAACGACGCGGCGTGTTGAATTGCTGGATAGCAATGGCGACCACCTCGACGAAAACGGAATCCAATTGCATCGTGCAATAATGTTCAATTATCCAGGAAACTCACTGGCGAGAACAGTTTACAGGAATCCGTTGATTCGCGAGTGTTTATTTTATTTTAAGCCCAACTTGGCATTTAAACAAATTTTTCTATTTTCCCGTCGACAAAAATAACACACGGAGAAAATCGGACAAACAGCGAAGCTAACAACGCGTTTCTTCTTTGGCACTGGTCAGCTACCAGTCCCGGCAACAGTTTTTTGGAGAGTGACGTGACCTCGGTTCACTCTAAAGCATGCGCACCTGTATTTCCTATAAGCGCTGGTAGGCGGCGTGCGTGAACTCACGTAACCTTTGCGCTTCCCGAACAATCTCGATTCTTTTTCTCGGAAATAGGGTTCGAGGATAGGTGATTTGGCGGGAGAAAGGGGTCGGAAAGGAGGAAGGAAGAACGGGAAATCTTGATACCAATCAAGCATTTTACGAGCTTACAAATATAAAGAAATTACCAAAAGTAAAAATTTCAATTCTTAGATTTTTTGACTTTCCATACTTTTGGACGATTTTTTCCGACTTTCCCTTTTTTTTATGAAAAATTTGTACTTGCAATTTGTAATTTTTATCAAATTTATATTACATAGAATTCAACGTCTCTGACAGAGAATATAAAACATTGACAATTGCAAGCAATGTTATTTTTTTATATATTCTTTTTCGGCGCTGTACTGAACCCATTTCTCTATTCATCAAATTTATAATTGTAATTTTAATCAAATTTTACAAATTTGTAATTGTAATTTCAAAATTGTAATTTCAATCAAATTTTGAAAATTTGTAAATATAATTTGCAATTTGTACCTGCAGCGAAGTGATGACGTCGCGCAGGTAGCCCATGTCTTCACAGCCGGACACGCCGCCTCCTTCGAAGAGAAGCTTGCGCACGACCCGGTTGGGTAAGACGGCGTTCCGGCACTTGGGGCAGGTAGCATTGATCGCCAGCCACTGGTCTAGGCACGTTTGGTGGAAGGTGTGACCGCAAGGGGTCGCCGACACACTGCAAGTGACCAGGAAAGTCTCCGAACAGATGACACATTGACCGTGCATGATAAAGCCGGTGGTGATCGACGGTCACTGTTTGCGAATGAAGATGTGATGAATCGAGTCAGGTGTCTAAAAAAATACAAACAAAAATAGAAATGGCATAAATTCTAGAAAACCAACGTAAGCAAGTGCATACCAATCTAATTAAGCTAGTAGATCATTTAAGTTAAAAATCAGATCCCGGGATTGTGCAGCATGTGCAAGTATGCCAGCAGTCTAGTGTCAAAAATTGATAGGTTGCGTAAACATTTTAGAGGCCGTCAGTACAACTCCCAGTACAAAAATGCAATTACAAAACACTAATCAGTCACCCAACTAACCGTCGGATCAGGCATTGACTCTTAATGTTTCAATGTGACCTCTGACCCGACAAAATCAATCAATCAAATGAATTTCAAAAGGTAATCGCCGCGCAATGGCATTCTGGCAATATGCGTGAAATTGTGCGATTACTGTTAATTTCTGAGCCGTGTGCCACGCTCTCGCGCCATTAAATTGGGCATTTTTGAAGATTTTTATTCACGATTTCTCTTAAAATTAGCTCAGGCCAATTTTTAAATTATCACATCTAAATTTAAATTTGGATTATCACCGCGCCTGGGGGCATCATGGCAATTTTCGTTTTGTATTTGGGATGGGAAATTGTTATGTGGAGAAGGTTAATTGTGAAGCACGATGCAGGTACCGGTAGGCCATATTCAGTCAGCCAAAGTTGGCGGGATTCGAAGGAGGATAGAGATGGGCTTTAAAGTTTACGCTATATCTATTATCTATCAGCGATTTATCAAATTTATCATATTACCTGTAGTTCGCGCAATCCTATTGATACGTGGTACACTTAAGCGCGTACATGCCATGCCAAAAATCCCCTGTCGTCACTCTTGTTACAAGAAATGGTGAACAAACAAAAATAATGGCACATGCGTCCGAACGTCGACGTAGTAAACATCAATCATCACCGTTTTAAAGTGAAGGCTACACATTGGCATGCAGCCTGTAGGTAAAAGCGCCTACCGCCGAATCAGCTACCGCTTGCTGGCGCCTGCGACTAACATGACGTCACAGTATGGCCTCTACTTAAAATAGCTTATTACTCTTGTTGACTGCGTCGATGTTAGAACTCATCAAGAAAGTTGAAGCAAGAAGGCGTGATCATAGCTGGGCATGACAAAGATTAATCAATAATTGCAGTTGTTCGCTTTCCCCCCACTTTTTATCATCTAAAAATTGTAAAACCAAATAAAAGCGCAGGCATCAAAATAATCGAAAACAACTAACATGTACACATGTAATGGAACATTTATTTTTATTTTTACATACTGGAGAAAACAAAATATACACGGGCGAATGAAATGGCCATACACAACAGAACAGATTTAAATTGTGCTTCAGTTGTGGTTGATGTACGTCTAAACAAAACGTAGAAATGCACAAATATGACGCGCATCAATTTTAAATGCCTTCGCAAAGAGCAAATGTCAATTTAACAATCTATTACTTTAACAACATTTTTAACTTCTTTTGACACATTGAGTTATGGCAGACCGACAAAATTAAATCTCGCTTGACACAAATTCTTATTTCCATAAACTGCACTAAGGACTTGTGGTGATATTGCGACTTCGAATTTTATTTTGAATAAACAATCGGTCGCCATTGTGCCCTTTTGTTTCGATCATGTCTCGAGTACTCTATCCAAACATCTAATATTTAGTACAATATGTCCTAATGATTGTAATTAAACAAAATACTACATGTATGTAATTTGCTCATACGGTTTAAATTTATTGGTTGCAGTTTGACTAGTGAGGGGGAGGGGAGGGCATCACCATCACAGATTCTCAGGTGATATCAGATTTTTTAAACTGTACAACCATTGGCATCAGCATTCGATACATTTCAGCACGAAAAATTAAGTTCCAGGACGCTCTAAGTTGAAAAACTTCACGAGCTTCTTTTGCCGGTCAATTGTTTGAGAAAAAACGGCCGACTATTAGCAATTCTAACAATGAAATGATATTTAAAAAAAACCACTAATGTCGATATGAAAAAATGTTTCTACAATGATTGTATTTTTAAACATCATTCAATAACTTATTCGTAATCTACTGACCGCTAACGGGAGAATCTTTGCGTGTTCTGCAACTTTCTTTTTATATGCAGCGACATGGGGGTTTGCGGAAGGAAATCCGAGCTTTTCACATGCTACCTTTGTGCTCTTCCTGGGCTTAACCGGGGGCATTACATAAATATTTTTAATATATATAATATAATTTGCGTACGTCACAAACACTCCTCAAATCGGTTGAACACGCGCTCTGGCGAGCGTCGGCAGTGGCCCAACGGAAATCACCCGCTCTACGCCAGCAGCGATTTTCCGGTCATGTCGGCGGGGATGTCCAATCCCATCAGGGCTAGAACGGTGGGAGCGACGTCACACAGAGCGGCGTTGTGGTGAATCTCTCCGAATTTGGCACCGCCGGTCATCAGGAATGGCACTGCGGATGGACGGGACAACAATACTATTTAGTTACGCGAAGCCAAATAAGAAGTGAAACGATACACGATGGCAGATGACGACTGACGGATTGTCGGACTGACGGATTAACTGACCGAAAAAATTGTCTTCACTATCAGACGTTTCCATTTTCAACTAATGCCTTATTTCTTTATTACGTAAGTACATTTAAAAAAAAAAAGGTTGGTATGGAATAAACGGGGGATCGAACCCAGTACGGTAGCACTTACTACCACTATTCTAACTGAACTGCGACTGGTCGTGAGAAGGTACAAAATATCGTAAAAAGATCCTTGAGCAACTACACTGGAGTAGCTACTAACATCTTTATAACTCTTACATTTAATAATATTTATATAAAAATAAAAGTTTGATCACTGTTAAAACTTTAACGGGATAATATTCCACTGGTATCAAATCTGTTCGTATTCCAAAATGACAAAACACTCACAGGAAATCAGTGCACCTAAATTTTATCTAAACCACATTTTATCTAGACAATTTTATCTAGACACATCAGATTTCACTTAAAAACAAACATTTTTCCGTGCACAAGAAAAGAGAGATGCGGATTTGGCCGATCCAAAGCTAATTATTAATTAAACTAAAGCTCAAAATAATCGACCAACTGTTCAATACTTAAATTGATCAGATGGAAATGCTCTATAGCATTTTTAAGAGTAGAAATATATTCAGCTTCAGTACGACCAACTCGAATTTAAAAAACTAATAAGCGTAAAAGTTGATCCGTACACAGTAAAGTATTGGAGCACAAAATATTTGGAGCAATTAATTGGAAAGCGGTGCAGGAAAAGTGACATTGTACGTAACACTGACCTCGGTTGGTGGTGTGGGAAGTAACCGGTCCACCTTTCTCGTCAATCATCACCTCCGCGTTGCCATGATCGGATGTCACCAGCAGCACGTAGTTGTTCTTCTCGCAAGCTTCCTTGATCATACCGATGGCGGCGTCTATGCGGCACAACGGAGGAATGGAATGGAAAGATAGTTGCATTGTTTAGTTAATATTAGAAGAAGGGGACAACATCTGGTTTCACTATCAAGTTTGGCCATTCTTACCTGTTTATTAGAAGAAGGGGACAACATCTGGTTTCAAGATCAAGTTTGGCCATTCTTACCTGTGGCTTCGACCGCCTTCACAGTCTCCTGGTAGCAGCCCGTGTGACCAACCATGTCGGGAGGAGCGAAGTTGTTCATGACGAAGGCGTACTTCCCACTTTCGATGGCCTTCACCATCTGTGCAAAATACAAGGTCAACTCGAGGTTAATTTGTATCTTATTTTTATTGTAATGCTGGTTGCACAAGGTAGACTAGCAACATGACGTTTGAATAAAGTTTGCATAATACATTTTTTTTAAAGCTCTAGATTAAAATGAAAAAAGAAAAAAAAAACTTTAAAAAGAAATACCTGTGAATTAAAAACTTGTTGAATAAGTACAACACTTCACATTTGAAAATGTGATGACTTTTATCCAATTTATTTTGTCTTTTGCAGCATTCCATTTTAGGACAACTGTCTTTGAAAGTTTTTCCCGGTTCTCGTTTACGAACTATAAGGTTGCAATGCGCTTTCATTTTAAACCAGATACAGGCGTGCTGTTATTTTCAATAACATGTCATCATGATAATAATAATAAAAACATGCAATACCGCGGAGAATCAAATTTCGACCATTACACTGAAATCAAAACCAATGACTTGCACCATCATTGTTCTTAAATGAGACAAGGAATTAAGTAAAAGCGAGACCCACGCACCTCTTCGGCCACCTGACGACAGCTCATTTCCGGCTGCTTGTCGTAAGTGGGGACCTGGGGCGACGGAACCATGAGGCGCTCTTCCTTGTCGAATTGTTTTTCCAGTCCACCGTTGAAAAAGAACGTCACGTGGGCGTACTTCTCGGTCTCTACCAATCACAACAGACAACATTCACAATTTAATTGAGGAAATTTGGACCGCAGGGTGATTAATAATCAACAGATAGTACAATGGTAATTCCTACTGCACGTTGCTGTCGCCTACCTGCACAATGGAACTGGGTCAACCCTTTTGAGGCGATCCATTCGGAGAGAACGTTAGTGGGCTGCGTCGGCGGGAAGAGAAGCGGGAATGGGTATTCCTTCTTATACTGCGTCATGCAGGCGATGTGCTGAAGAAAAAAAATATATAATGAGTATTGCGCGTCATTCTCGATGAATTAAAACTATAAAAAATATGAATTATGAGAGCTTTTTTTATCTTTTTCGAGGACGAATAACGCGAAAATATTACCAGATTTTTTGGAACCACATCAGTCTCGAAATGGCGTTGAATTCCCAGCGCTTCGGAAATCTCCCGCATACGGTCGGAGCGGAAATTGAAGCACACCAGTGTGTCGTCATCTACACGAATGATCAAGGGTGCCAAATTAGTTAAAACACGAATTACTTATCGCATTAAATATTGAAGTGCCTTACCAATTAATTGGCAAAACCAACGATTTGCCAAGTAATTTACGCGTCACCAGTGTGTTACACATTTCTTAAAAGCTCACCAAAAAACTATTTTAAAAATGAGGCATTAGTTGTTCTTCTAACTTCTTTATATAAACAGCAGTGAATAGCACAACAGGAAATTATGAACCTCTAGTATTGCTATGAAATATCTAAGGTGCAATTTTTTTCCAGTATAAAGTAAATCGATCGAATAAATCAAAATTGAAGAAAATCAAAATACGATTTGATCACGGTTTTCTCCCAGTATAAATTTACTTCTTCTCTCTGTACCTGTCAGATCGCAGGCGAACATCGTGTTTTTTATGTTGTAATTCTTCAGCGAATATCAAACGTTTTGCTGTTGAAACGGTTGAGATCTCAGGTAGGGAAACGGCCACGCAAACCTCATGTGGTAATCAGCGCGCCTCGGAGCGGGTTAGAACGTACTCACCTCTAATCACTCCTTCAGCGTTGACAATTATGGGCTTGATAAACTCGTCCGTCTGTCGCTGATCGGCCGGGGCGGCGTACAGCCCCTCCACGTGACTGACGATGTGAGCGGCGTCGCTGGGCGTGCCCAACCCCTGCACCAGGCCCTCGTAGGCGATCTTGACGCGTTCGTAGCGCTTGTCGCGGTCCATGGCGTAGTAGCGGCCGGTCATGGTGGCCAGCGAGCCGTACTGGAGACGCTCCAGCTCGTCCAACAGCTGACGCAGGTAATCAACTGTCCACGTCAAAAATAAAGGAACATCAATCGTAAATTTTTTTTTTAAATAAGCTACAAAAAATAGTGTGAGCGAGTAAAAGGAAATTTGTAGCTTTTTGTCTATTTTGTGGGTTCTTTTCGGCAAAAAACAAGTTTTCGATGACTACCAGTGAGATACCGTTGTCGTTGACCTCCGGTAACCTCTTCAAGTGACATTTGCTTTTGATTAGAGCACAGATTGCACAGGGCACCCGAAATTTTGCCCGAATTGTTTTCATATTAATGTCGTTTGAAACGATTTTGCTACAATAATTAATTAACTAAAAAAATCGAAATCAATCATTTTACCCTAAATACAATTTTATCAAAGTTTACTGGACGTTATATTCACTGACGCTGAACGTCTATGTTAACGGACTAATGCAAGTAATTTGGTTAACAAATTAAAACTAAACTGGTAAATCAGACTAGAGCGACAGACTGCGTTATGTACCTGCGCTGGTGGGCTTGGTGTCTCTACCATCGCCGAAAAAGTGCACGAACGTGTGGGGCACCTCGTGCAATTTGGCGCCCTCCAACAAGCAGAAGAGGTGGTCGATGTGGGCGTGGACGCCACCGTCGCTCACCTACAGGAAAAGGCACCAAAACGAAAATAAAACAACGCTAACGACTTGTCCAATAATTGTAAAAGGGTAATGAATGAATTAAGTAAATGGGCAATGAATAATAGTTAAAAATCATAATAAAAAAAATTACCAGCCCTAAGAGGTGAAGGCGACCGTTTCCACTTTTTGCCCTCTCACAGCACTCCACAAAGGCAGCATTCTTATGAATTGACTTGTCGTTGACAGCAAAGTTGATCTTGACTATATCCTACCAGATAAAGAGGTGATGAAGAAAATAACATTTCACGGTTTATCCATATCGTGCAAATTAGAAAAAACCTTCCATTTTTTAAAGTTATTTATTTATGTTTAAAAGCTGTTTAAAACACTGTAGGACAATACTCAAACTACATAATAAAATAAAATAAAAACTTAACTAGGCAGCTGATTACAACAAAATAGAAAAGTATTGATCTAAATATCACTTGTGCGCTTTTTAGCATGACAAATTTCCCCCATCCACATTTATAATTATTTCCTTTCATAAAAAACACTCACCTGGTAGACTGGTCGTCCGGCACCGATGTTCATATGGCCGACCTCCGAGTTGCCCATAAGTCCAGCCGGTAGACCGACCGACAGACCAGATGCGTCCAGCGTGACGGCACGACCTTCCGCCGCCGCCAGTTCGCTCATCACGGGGGTGTTAGCGTTGAGGATTGCATTTCCTGTCAAAACAAAACAACAAAGGGGGTAAAAATTGCGAAATTATTTGGATTTTTTTATTAACAAGTAGATGAGGTAATCGCCGCGCCGTGGCATTATGACCATTTGTGTGAATATGTGGGATTTAGATTTTCACTGGTACCTTGGGAAAGAATAACGAAAGCCCGAGCCGGGAATCGAACCCGGTATCGCCGCACAACAAGCTAATGCTCTAGCTACAAGCTACGCACGACCCTCGATTTTCAATCACATTGCATCGTATATGCATAAATATATCATCGATTTTCTCAATTTCATAGTGCATTTTGCATAATTTTTTCGCATAATTTTTGATTTAGATAGTATTTTCCCCCGCAATGTGACATGTTAATTTACGTAATGAGCGAGAGTTAGGGGTACAATGGCCAGGTTGGCCATAAGCGTTCAACCCGGTGACGGGTATTGAAGGACAGGAAGTGAGATGCCGCTAGGTCAAAGGTAAGAAAACTAAGATTATTTTCTAGACAACAAAAAATACCAATGAAGGACCAATTGGAGCGATTGTCGTAGCAAAACGGTCAAGTGTGGTGCGACTGCTACCGTGTTACGGGTTCGATTCCAGGCTCGGGCACTCTGTTATTAGACACCCGGGGAATTTTGAAAATGCTCCTATCCATTCAATGCTGAATGCTGAATGCAAATCACAATCACTTATTGTCAAAAAAATTAAGACAAGATGGCGAATCCTGCGCCGCTATTTGGAAACGATCGCCGTCGCTTTAAACACCGCAAACCGATACTTTATTATCTTCAGCGAATGTCAACCAGAAATTTTCGATCCACGATTAAATCAAAATACAATTTTGGGGAACAAAAAGGGTTAGTCTTATTTAAAGTGTTAGAAAGTGGTTTCATCCAGACAGTACACCTCTAGACTGATAGCGGTTAAGGTCAAGGTCACAATTGTCGTTTTTATTTTAGGCTATTTTCTAACGTTTTTAGCTAAATAAATGCATTGTTTTACCTTCTTTCGATTCGGAGATACCCCAACCGTCGATCACAATCAAACATACTTTCGCCATGTCTTCAAAACAACTATTATTTGATAAAATGTGAACTATTCACAAGATCCAGCACCAAACCAATAAACTGAATGAAGTGAGCAGCGAAATCTGCCTGAAAGTCACCTTCAAACAGCGTCACTTTGTACTTGTACGTGCAGACGACACATGCATGCTTGTACCCCGTTCACACGGAGTATTATTCAAAACGTCTAGCACTGGGTATGGCAACAGACTGCTGAGTGGGTGGTCCCGGGTTCGATTCCCGGCGCAGGCTCTCATTTATTGGATCCTGAGATACTGGTAAAAATGTGCCCTTCACATATTCTAAGCAACACGAAGGGTACATAATATCTTGCAGAGATATTCCACTCAGTAAGGGAAATTTCCCCACAAAAACAAAAAAAAAAAGATGCCATGTTAAATCAAACTCAATTCTCACGCGAAAACTGAGCAGTTAGGATCGGTGGAAGTTATAATCCTTTATGGTCAAGGATCACTTGTCACTTACCTTCCAAAACCAGAATCTTCCAAAAAGGACTCCTACTCTCTAAATTTTTCCATTGAATACGATTACAGACCGTCCTTTTACAACTCAAACTTTTATCAACAACCTTTGGTGACAACTTTTGGTCTTTGCACAAAAAAATTACACATCATTTAAGCATTTCAAACATTTTTATTTTATTTTCACTTTTGATTTATGCAGTGCCCATATTTAAATTTCATAGATCTTGTATTATTCAATAATGGTATTGTAAATATATCTTGTGCATAGGAAACAAATGTAAATTAATGTAACATATTGCAACAAATAAACAAATTAAAATATGAATAGGAAAACAATGAAAGCATGTTTATAACTAGTTAATTGACTATCAAATCATAGCAACAATGTAAATGCAGTCAGGCAAGCAAAGAAATAAAATGGCTAATCATGCTGGCAATTATTTCTGTCATTTGAACAAATTCTATATTGATAGATTTTTTTGTTCCACTGCATAAAATTTCACGAAAAATCACCTCAAGATGAATGAGTCAAGATGAATGGAAAATGAGTCAAAATAATGGTATGTATTGCAAAGTGGCAGACAAGGTATCTGAATTTATTTTAACAGCTGGGTTATTCGGTCATTATAAAAATTAATATTGCTGTTGATAAGGCACACCGGGATGACAAATATTTAATCCCACCATTAAAGTTCTGTGACGCCTACTGGTGATCATATAGAAATAGGGCAAAGCTAGAGCAATATCGACAACGAAAAATATTATTTTAATACAGATATCTCCTGTTATAATCTCCAACATTTGAAAAATATTCTGCTGAATTCGATATTTTTACTATTCAGTTAGAATAACCAAGCAAGGAACAAATCCAAAACAACATGAAAATAATATAAGGGGGGGGGGAAACAAAATTTGCACCAGCCACATAAAAAATTAAACAAAAAATATTAACAATTAAAATCACCCAGAATATGCTGCATCGATGAACCAAGCGAAATAAAAAAAAGTGGCCGCTGCTGCTGCTCGAATAGCCAACAGCCACATGCAAAGTCAACGAAAAGTATTTACAATTAAAATCGTCCGATAAAAATTGTATCAATGGACGCGAGATAAAAAGTGGCCACTGGACCATATATAAGATTGCATATAGGAGAGTAATTATTTACAACTTTTTAATCAGCCCCGTGCTCATACGAAAGTAAAACTGATTTAGAATCGTGTCATACATACAATGCGAACATAAAAAAAATTGAAAGAGTTCACAAACGAGTAAATGGTGAATTTTCTCCCGGAAACACGACACTTCAACCATAGAAAGCTAAGTGAGCGAATATTTTATAAAATATTTCGATCGTTCCGTATTTCGACTACATGTATTTGGCACTGGTCTGATTGATGCTGTGAATGAAGGGCACATCCACGGAACACATTGTCAGAGGCGATGTTTCGTTTTACCTTTTCGAGTTTCTTAGAAACGCAAACTGGTCAACCCGGGCTTAAAATCGGATCGACAAATTTATTCTACAAGCTGATTCAGGCGTGTGTACGAAAAATATGATAATCGTCAAAAAATAATTGCAATAAAAAATTTAGACTCGTCAAAAGGTCTCTTTTAAAAAAAAATATGAATTCGCATGCAGTCACACGTAATATGCTCGTTATGAGTAAACATTGCGTTCCTTTTAAGAAAAAAAATATTACTAGGTCGAAAAACTTTCTTGAAGTCGACAATGGCGCGATGGGGATCACAAAACTCGGGCAGTTGCACATTCTGTCTTGCTTTTTCTTAAACCGCTTGTCGCGGCCTCTTTATGTGCAGCTGCTGAACGGCACAAGTCACACTCACCCAACAAGCTGACGACCCAAGGCGCCAAACTTATCCCAAGACGTTATCACGAGTTAACAGTCATCAGACACTTTATGCGATCGAACACTTTCCCAATGGAGATTCGATCGACAGCCGATGAGGTCATATGCCTTTTCTGCAATAGCAAACCGAACAAGTTGGTTAACGACAAGAAACAAAAGAAATGCTCTCTGTGAACAATAAAAATGAAGAAACCTTGACCAAGGAGTGGAAACGGCAACAATTGTTACAAGAAACTTGATTTTAATGGAATGATTGATAATTAAGGATCAAGAGTTTGAACAAAGCAAAGGTACGCGTTTAGGTATAAAAAAATAGCCTAACAACGTTGATTTTGT